>OZ024905.1:99889580-99927080 GCA_964017125.1 Flabesymbios commensalis | reverse complement strand
TGCAGCAGCTGCCGATCTAAGACGTTTATACAATACTGTGTTAATGTTGGGCCAGCGTCGCAGACGGTGTGCCAACATTAAAACAGCATTGTTTAAATGTCTTGTGTTTGCTGGGGTGTGATTTAACCTTAAAGCACTGAAATATTTGTGAATAATCAATGGAGACCAAAGGGTTTTATTAAATCTAAAAACAGCATAAATTAAAAAATAGCATCTTTGCTAATATGTATACTACCTGTATAAATACATTTAATAAATAAATAAATACATAAATGTCTTATAGTTAGCTCTTTCCGCTTCATTTGAAAACCTATGTCATGGGTCTACGGCCATTATAAATATTTTAATATTTTCATTTCGTGAACAGTCTTTATACGTCAGATTACCGTGCAGTCAACTCTGCTTAACCCTTAAAACGTTGAAATATTTGTGAATAAGCTATGTAGACCAAAGGGTTTTTTCAATTTGCAAACATTATAATTGTTTCAGTTTGCTCTTTCCGCTTCATTTGAATACCTATTATAAATACCTCACCCTTTCATTGCGGGGATGGACTTCAGACGTCAGAATATGACGATACAATCAGGCCAAAAACCATTATTTTTATTTTGGCTTCTTGAAATGTTCCGAAATTTTCAAAATGGTAATATGCTGGAATTGCGTAAGTCTTTTAAAATTTGGGTTACGCATTTACCAGTTAAACGATAATAAATAATGAGGTTTAGTTTTATGCATCCATGTCCAAAATAAGAAATACAGGAATAACATCTATGTTCTAGTTCACTTATATTCTATGGAAATAATGTTACATAAAATAGAAAAATTGTTATTGATATTTTAGCTACAAATCCATCAATAAAAATCACATCCGATAATACACTATATTTGTGCTACAGAAGAGTTAGAATGTTGTTTGTTGCTACTTTTTTTATCACGTTTTGATGGTCATCTCAAACAATCATATGATCAATACCAGTAATATACAACATGTTACCTATTCTTGCTAATACCTGGATGAATCGCTTGGTGAATACCCTCCCTAGACAACATGAAAAAACTATTACATAATGACCACATGTTGAGGATGACTGAGGTAATGTCACCCCGACATTAACCAGACAGTAACCAGCCAGTAACAGGCTGTAACCACGTGTCACGCTGTAAAAAAGGTCATAACACGTGTAGCGGAATTGATCTTTGGTTGTGATATTAGTCAGACCGCCGTCTGTTACATCCCCGTCTGATCTGTTGTCATAGTCACCTTCATTCCGTATCCATGGCGACGTGTTATGGTCAGACCACACGGCTGGTTTTCATGGCAGATTTTTTCTGGGATGGGCGTGGTCTACAAGTCACGTGCCACGGTCATTGAAGACGCTCAAATTACCCCCTAAATCAACAGGGGAAATGTGAGCCGCAGTCAACTCAGTGATTGAAAATGAGAAACGTTTAACATCGAACGCTGTAAGTAAGAACATTCAACCAACGTCTTCCGAATGGTAACCATTATGGTGATTATTTGTGAACTTGTGCCAATGAAATGTATGCGGCTGCGTTTATAAAGGTAAATTATAAGCAGTTTGTGCTATCTAGTTTCTGCTAAGTGTAATTAATAGCTAGTACTTTCCTTTAATTTCACCAACAAGAATGTAGCATTCCACATGCTACCGTGCTAAGGCAAAATGCCGTATCTACATCACGGGTCAAATTGAGATAAGTAAGGTTTGATATTTGTGGGCGATCATTTTTTCTTCATTTCAGATGGTTTTAAGTTTATCACTAATAAAAGGTTAAATTGTCACTAAATCGAACACTGTTTTTTTAATCAAACAATTATTTCTGTTTTTTTTTTTTGAGGATTTTTTTATTAACTACTTTTTTGCCTGGAACTTGATGCGGTTACAGTGTTTAGCCAGGTTTTGGCTAGGGTACCAATCAATAATCCAGGCAAATTATATACATCGGATGACAATCATTTTTACCATACCCAGATCCTCAATCTTGCAACAAATACATAGACAAACCAGTAGAAAAAAGTTTCCAAACAACTAACCGAATGGCAAAGCATATCGAAGCAAATAATCATATCTAGATTCTGTCACTTAAGACTTCTTGCCTGACTAATGTTTGTCATTTAAAATATTTCACCTTGATATTCAACACCATTTTGACAGATGATACATTTTTCAAAGTCGAATCATTCAACACCTATCTGATATATATAAAAAAACAGGATTGAACTATATTTACCGGAGTAGTTTGGTAGTGAAAGTCAGTTTTGTAGTTACGGTGATTTGCCTCAGCACGGCAGCATGGTTCAGCGACCTCACACGTGGTTACGGACCTCACACGTGATTGATAACCTCACGTGAGGTTGATGTGGTTATGCTGTGGTTTCGTAACATTAAAAAACTTCAACACCATTTTACAGACGATATGTCACCTTTGAACTTTACCTGATTACAGGAGGCCTGTGATCCTAACACCCTGACCCGGTGTACTCAAGACACTAAAAATGAATGAATGAATGTATAAATGAATGAATGAATGAATGAATGAATAAATGAATGAATAAATGAATGAATGAATGAATGAATGAATGAATGAATGGATAAATGAATGAATGAATGAATGAATGGATGAATGAATAAACGAATAAATAAATGAATGAATGAATGAATGAATAAATGAATGAATGAATGAATGAATAAATGAATGAATGAATGAATGAATGAATAAATGAATGAAAGAATGAATGAATGAATGAATGAATTCATGAATTCATGAATTCATGAATGAATAAATGAATGAATGAATAAATGAATAAATGAATAAATGAATAAATGAATGAATGAATGAATGAATGAATGAATGAATGAATGAATGAATGAATGAATGAATGAATGAATGAACGAACGAACGAACGAACGAATAAATGAATGAATGAATGAATGAATGAATGAATGAATGAATGAATGAATGAATGAATGAATGAATTAATGACTGGATGGATGGATGGATGGATGAATGAATGAATGAATGAATGAATGAATGAATGAATGAATGAATGAATAAATGAATGAATGAATGAATGAATGAATGAATGAATGAATGAATGAATGAATGAATGAATGAATGAATGAATGAATGAATGCATGCATGCATGCATGAATGAATGAATGAATGAATGAATGAATGAATGAATGAATGAATGAATGAATGAATGAATGAATGAATGAACGAACGAACGAACGAACGAATGAATGAATGAATGAATGAAAGAACGAATGAATGAATGAATGAATGAATGAATGAATGAATGAATGAATGAATGAATGAATGAATGAATGGATGGATGAATGAATGAATGAATGAATGAATGAATGAATGAATGAATGAATGAATGAATGAATGAATGAATGAATGAACGAACGAATGAATAAATGAATGAATGAATGAATGAATGAATGAATGAATGAATGAATGAATGAATGCATTTACATAATGAATTACATATAAGCTAAATTGCGTCAGGAATTTCTCCAAACGATGGTGAAGTGAGCCAGATGACGAGTATGAGAATAAGAAACATTTAGTTTATTTAAATCGAGAAAGGGGTCAGGGGTACGAACCGCCTATATCTGATGTGACATGACTCTAGCATGACTCTAACCACAGGTTTTTGATTCTCTATCTATGGTACTTCCCCTCAAATCATTTGTTTGACATATCTGAGAGAGTGAGTGATAACCATAGAAGAACGTGTGATAACAGAATAAGAGGGCGTGATAACGAGATGACAGCTTGTCCATCACAGGACATTGACGCAATGCTGGACTAATGTCGTCCAGCAATAGGTGAATGTCTCCTGATTTATGGGCAGTTTATCATCACTCGGTGATGACTAACTGATTGATGACAGTGGCGTCCCCAGACGGGGAACGAACTGGATCAGAGAATACAATAAGCTTTTTTAAATTGGGCCAACGTTTTTGACGATGGCCCAACATTAACCCAACTTTCACGAATCCAGCTTGAACCCAGTGGTTTACATTATTTGAATTAATTATTATATGTCACCAATCACACATCTTAGCCAGCACTCCTAGGCTCCTCCAAAGATGATTAATGGATCCCCCTACAATACAGGCTTATCGATAACAATAATTTAGATTGATTGAACCGAAGTCAGATAGTTTACCTCCTCGTCTTCAAAACAAAAGCGTTGAAATACATGTGTGATAAATCTGTCATTCACCTAACAAGATATCTTTCAAAACGCTTTGCTTATAGGTAACATGTAGTCTACATATTTCTTTTATATTAGTTGGATAATTAGTTTAGGTCTTCTTACACCCTTTAGAATTTAACATTCCATATTAATGTGATCTAACACTTTTTAATCTTAAAATTAGACAATTTTCCTCCACTACAATCCATGAATTTGCTGTCGTAATTGTCGACTTGTAGTGAATGACGATGACTGGATGTTGTCAAAAATTGTCATATATTGTTAAAACAGTTTTGTGATTTTTTTATAAAAAAACCTTGTGTAAACTATTTTTTTTTTCAAAAATGCAAAATAATGTATGTGTGCAAGATGAGAGCTACATGGCTTAGAGACCTGGCGCATGGTCAACAACCTGACGCGTGGTCAAAAACCTGACGCGTGGTCAGAAACCTCACACTTAGTTCACTCCATCACCCGAGGTTGATGTGGTTACGTTGTGGTTTCGTAACATTGAATAGTTTCAGCACTATTTACCGGCCGTTATGTCAGGTTTTGACCTTCATGATTTATCAGCGATTTCAGGCGGCTTGTGATCAGTTGACACAGCGGCATTAACACATTGCCCTTGATTTTGTACTTCACCTTATACAACGCTGAAATATGTTTGTATAAACCATGGAGACTAAATAGGTTTTTTTCAATTTGAAATCATCATAAATGTCTTAGTTAACTCTTTCTGCTTCATTTGAACATCTATGTTATGGGTCTACGACCATTACAGATATTTTTACAGTGCGGGGATTCACTTTAGACGCTGCAATGGCTAAGTTCGTACCTAAGCTCTATTTAGCATATTTAAATAAAAAATATACCCATCACAATATTTCTCGGCATCAATCCATGAAACACCAGATCTGTGACAGGAATGTCAGTTTATGACAGTCATGCATGTATTGCGCGTGCTTATTTTGTGGGGAAATACGCGTGTATATCCCAATAAGACCTGTACAACCATTTAGACATGTATGTGGTGTGACATGAATGGGGATTCAGGTCACGTTTGTGCACATACAGGCTAAACCGGGCCGGAAGTGCCTCCCGATGATGGTGAACCGAATCAGATGACACGGGTATGCTGATGTAATCCATTTTGGGGTCTTGACAAGTTAAAAAAATGGCAAAATCCGAGTAAAACTCGGAAGTGGGTGGGCGGGTCAAGCCCCAACTCGGATTTTTTGTGGGTGTTTTTATTGTTTTTTTTTTGTGTTTTGTTGTGTTTTATTTTTGTACATGTTTCCAAAAAAAATAAATTGATAGGGGGTGTGTGAGGTTGGTCTGGCCAAACTTATTTTTATTGGATTTTTGTATTGTTTTTTAAATTGACAATTCCCCTTACTCTGTAGCACAATGAATGATATGCATAATTGCATCATCATGAGTGTTTTACAAGCGTTAATCCCATAAACCGCACAGATCTGGTTCACTGCATGACGTCATCAGTTGTAGCTGAACAACGCAATATGGCTCTTAACTCTCACAGTGCGGGGATCGACTTTAAACGTAAGAATCTGACGTCTGTAGACGTCCGATTCTGACGTCTGATGTCGCCCCCCGCACTGTAATAGTATACTTATTTATAATTGACATAGACCCACAACATAGGTATTCAAATGAAGCAGAAAGAGCTAACTAAGGCAGTTATGATGATTTTAAATTGAAAAAAAAACACCTTTGTTCTCCATGGTTTATACGAAATTATTTAGGCGCTTTAAGAGTTAACAAATAAACGTGTAGCTCTCATACAGAAAATTAATGAGTTTGTTTACAATGAGTGCTTACTAAAAAAAAATATATATACAATTCTAGTAGAATAATTGAAAACATGGTTTAAGAAGTTGGCCCCTGCCACATAACTTGAGTAGCCGAAACTTGCGAAAAATATTATTATTATAAAGGACTTTTTATAGAAAGTTCTTCTCATTTTTTAATAATATCTGTACAATTTAGTTTTCAAGTATGTCCTCCAATGTGTGTGCATATTTGTGACATATCAACAGATCATTTGAGTATTCAGCGTTTAATTAAAACATTTTAACTAATTAGAAATTACATATTATATTGATCAGCTCCTTCGTAACCCTTCATCACATTTAGCATGAACCTTGCTTGACCCATCTCGAATCCTGTGTTCGATCGACCAGCCCAGGTGATAAATGATCATTACATTTTGAATGAAGGAGCATCTCAAGTGAACATCTATTATTTTAAGAGCACCCTAAAGACTCAAGGGGGACTATGATAATGTTTGGTATACATTCCCAAGGAAATATAGTTTAAATATTTCATTCATAAAATGAAGCAGGAGTGATATTAAAAAAAATGAATGTTTAAATATTTACAAATAATGATTATAAGTAAAAGTTATCCGTTTAAATATTTGAATATGTTTTTGTTATAATGATGGGTGGGTTATGCGCTGTCTGATTCTGTCTGATTCTGTGATTTAATTGTATAAATTATGCTAAGTAGGGTGGAGAAAGCTCATTTATGTCTGCAAAAGTAATATAATAATGTGTGTTTTATTATATATTGATTCTGCTGACGCCTGACCATCTTGACGACGGTTGAAGTGACCAGTGGCCAGTTGGTTAGTAACCGCTGTATGTTTGACCTTCACACCAGGGTATTATCAGAGTTGACCTCTAAAACCAGGGTTCCCTATTTTCGTGTCTCCTTGGAATGTGTACGTCAATAATCTGGGTAGACAACAACTCACTGACCAGATGGTCATCTGAATGTTAGCCCTCTCATTCCCAGCAGACACGAGACATTGACCCAATGCTGAATTAATGTTGGTTCAGCGTCGAAGAGTTGAGCCAACATTAACCCAATATTGGGTCAATGTCTCGTGTTTGCTGACATCTGAATCTAAGCCCTTTCATCGCTACGCACGATTATAGTCGTTTTTCTTTCATTTTATTACTATAGCATGAATAAATCACAGTTACTTAGAATGAAATGAGTGCTCAAACATCAAAGTTTGCAAATGTTATGTTTAAAGTTAAACAAATATGAGTAGTTTTCAACCACTTGAAATTGTGGGTCGCTGTAGCGAGACACAACTTTAAGTGGCTGAAAATTTAAACAGAACAATTTAATTTAGGTAAAACAATTTAATTTAAATAAAACAATTTAGCTAATTAATAGTAGTTTTTAATAGTTGTACTGTATATTTCCATCTTACACAATGCACTCTTATGAGAAATCGCCTCCTGGTCATGGTAGTTTGCTCATTATGACCAATGCAAGGGGAATATCACACTTGAGAGAAAATCATATGCTGCTGTAATATGATGTATTTTACATTTTGCAATAAAATTTATTTGATTTGATTTGGTTAAACTGGGCGACATTATTATATTCAAGAACAAGTCGCAAGGTAATCTAAGCAAATGTTTCTTTATTTCTCCCAACTAATAGAATGATAAGATCAAGAGCTGTGCCAAATCGCATAATTCTAAGGGCGTGGTTTATAGACAGGCTCATGTCAAGGTCACGTGTCAAGTTCATTGAAGACGTACAATTTACCTCGTAAAGGCGCCTAGGTCTGGTGTAATGTGAGTTTCTGTTAGAGTCCGTTGTCAGCATGGACAAACCGTCTCTGGTGTTAACTGACCAGGTGAACAATGAGGCCTTGTCGTCTTTGTAGATGATTAAAAGACGTTTGACAATGTTTGTTGTTTAAGATGTAAGCCGTGGTGGTTATAGACTGGTCAGCCGCCTGCCATCTGGGCCGCTGTCAACTCACTCACCACTGACACCTCCCTCTAATTTACTGACCGCTTTCTCAAGATACACGTGTAGAATTCAGTCATAGTGAAGGCGAATATCTCATGACCAACCCCAGCAAACACGACAAGTTGACCCAATGCTGGGTAAATGTTGGACCTGATGTAGTTACCCGATATAGTCACACATGAAATAACTGTCATACATCGCGAAGACAAAATATACTTAAAGTTAGACATCTCCCAAGTTCAAAAAATCTGCAAAATCTGCAAAGCGTTGACATCGTCACCTTATCAATTCAACCACTAGACCAAGGGCGACCAAGGGCCCACAGGTGCTTGTGATGGCCGGGCCCAGGTAACTCTGGGATATAGGTCCGGTGGTCAGTCGGATTGAGGTCAGACTGATTACATCCGGACCAACTGACAGGAAGTTGGTCTCACAGCCCTGTCAAGTAGTCCCACGACCAATATGGACCTGCTGTGTCAACCCACATATCTGACTGCACAGCACTCCCACTGCATATAATAAAAATGAGCCCCGGTTGGGCTCGCCAAAAATACATTTAAAAAAAACCCACTAGACCCTATAATGCATAAAAAAGGGAAAACTTCAGAATATAATAAGTGATATATTCTTAAACTTAAACATGTTGAATATTCGACTCCTTTCCCCATAACTTAAATTTAGCTAGATACATTAGGTATTGTAAAATCACATGGTTACCGTGGTTATGTTGCAGTCTCCTATCACAAAAAATCAACCACATTTCACCTCTCAGCCTTAAGGTTATCTGCAACTACAGATGACGAATCATGTCGGTCTACTGATCTATTGCTTTGAAACAGTCACGTGACGTGACGTAAAAAGTAACGCTGGGCATATATATAAACTGAGGAATGTTTAATTGAAATGGATAATTTTGCATCAAACCACATTCTGCAACCTAACCCTTGTTCTGCTAGGTTCGTGATTATATGTTCTCAGACAATTTCAAAAACAACTAAAGTGTAACTAAAATTATTTTTATATGTCTTCCAACAATTTTAAAATCAAATTAAATGCAACAATAATTATTATAATAGTTTATGTCAGTTGATGCATGGTTGTATAATTCAACTTTTATAAATATATCTCCTTTTTTCAAGCTGAAATCGGTTTGGCAATTCGTCTTAATCTACTATTCCGCTATTAAAGTAATCTTTTAAATTTTCACCAACTTGAATTTTTGTTTCGTAACCCACAAATTCAAGTGAAATAAAATTATCAATATTTGTTTAACTTTAGACCTTACATTTTGTAAATCTTGATGTTTAAACACGCATTTCATTCTCAATACACGTCCTTTGATCGACTAATCACATGAATTAAGACAAATTAAATACGTTTTTAGTTGTGCATAGCATAACACTTAAGGTGTTGAATTAACCATTTCAGCGCGGGGACCTATTTTATATATCAGATTACGACGTCTAAAGTAGATCCCCGTAGAAGGAGTAAAAAATTTTAGTGGTCGTAGACCCATAACATAGTTATTGAAATGAAGCGAAAACATTTATGATGATTTCAAATTGACGAGAATACTTTGATCTCCATGGTTTTCACAAGCATATTTCAGCGTTGTAAAGGCTAAGCGCCGATATAAACTATAATTTTGTTGACTTCATTTATGAAAACTGGAAAAAAAAATTTTTTTGCCCGGAGATGAGCTTGTCTACAATCAACAAAATTCAAAATACTCTGCCTCCGATTTGACGAAATTATGGCAACGTAAATCGCGTCAGCGAGACACAACTTCAAGTGAGTGAAAAATGAATAAAATAACCTGGTGGGCACAGGGTTAATGAAGCGGTTAAGGTAAAGCCTTGTAAGCCCCAGACGTTATTGAGTGCATAAGTCTCAGCAGGGGTCACGAGCTGACACAGATAACGTTATAATATTTTGAGGTGTCTACGGACATTATAAATAGTTTACTCTTTCTGTGCGACTTTAGATGTCAGAATCTGACCTCTATAGACGTCATATTCTGACGTATAAAGTCGCTCCCCGCGCTCAAATGTTTAACATATCAGCTGTGCAGTGCCTGCTTGTCTACTTTGAAAAAATGTGCATCTCCCTTGTCACCTTTATCACTTTAATCTTGGCTTCTTTACGATATTGTCTTTCTTCCCCATTAAATATTCTGGAGACCACAGAGTTAGATGCTAGATTATATGTCAGATTATAGGTCAGATTATATGGCAGATTATGCCTCCTTCTCCCCTTGAGAAATGACCTCTAGCATGCCGCGTGACGTAGCTGTCACGTGCAATCAGTGGCCGTACAAGATATGGCGAATTTTTTACATTGTCACAGTATCAACTGATCAGTGCCACTTTAAATATTCAAGTAGACCGATACAGCCATATTTGAAAACTTCTAAATTAATGTCTTAACAACATATCGTGGTACATGATGTTCTAAAATATATGTATTAAGAAAAAAATAGGAGCCAGTGCCGATATTGTACAAACTACCATTTTAAGATTTCAACATTAATTTGCTTTGTATGAACTATGAATGTCACTGCATAATGTGTAATAATAACCTAATAACACTGCATTAAATTGTAATGGTCAAAACAAATATTAGAAATATAAGCTAAAAGATTATTTGAGAACATACACTGTATCGATAAGGTACAGGTTCACTCACTATTTAATATAGTTTATCTTACAATCACTAGAGGCCTCTCCTGTCAAAATGTAGATCTATCAGTTTGGGTGTGACTAAACTGACAGAAAAATAGACAAACATGCCTATCATATTGCCAGATTTAATTGATTGCAAATTGATAAAGCCTAAGTGTTCGTTTTATCTGTTAACACCAAAGACGACGCTGACAACATGAAATGAAATGAATGGGGGTTTTAGGCTACTTTCGTGGACATATAGGCTAAACTGGGCCATGAGAACATCCTGATGATGATGAGATGAATGCGATGACACTTCCCTTCAGCCACAGGATTCGAAATTCGAGCCGTTGCGGTCTGAGGCCGAGCTCAGTACCTCTCGATCACGGAGGTTCCCCAAAATATTAAATCTTCGCGAGTGAGCGGGGAAGAAACATTTGTTTCTTTGAAAATTAAATGCCAGAAATCCGTGTTAGATCCCTTCACCAGATCTGGTGACATTAGGAGTAATTTGTGGATCTTAACCCTTACGATCCTCATTATGTAAACCATGACAACTAAAGAGGTATTTTCAATTTGAAATAATTATAAATGTCCTAGCTAGCTCTCCCCGCTTCATGTGAATACCTATATTACGACAATAATACAAAGTTTATTTCTCTCAGCGCGGGGACCGTATTTAGACGTCAGATTCCCACGTCGCACTGTAAGGGTTAAATGACCGCGGCATGTGGCCTAGAGGTGACCCATTGTAGAAACCACGCCAATCAGAAGAATAACAGCCTTGTGGTGTGACCACGACACGTCACCATGGATACGGAATAAGTCAAGAATGTGAGCCCAATTCATTCACCTATTGACTATTAGCCTGATGGCCGTCAGCGTCGCAGACGGTGGCCCAATAATGTACAATCATTGGCGGAATGTTTCGCGTGTGTGGTCACTTACTGCCAGATGGCAAAAATGAAATGAATCGGGCTTTAGGCCACCTTTGTGCACATATAGGCTAAACTGGGCCAGGAGAACCTCCTGAGGCTGGTGAGATGATTGAGATGACACTGTCCTCCAGACACAGGATTCGAAATTCGAGCCCTGGCGGTCTGAGGTCGAGCACGCTACCTCTCGGTCACGGAAGCTCCCCACAATACTAACTTTCACACGTGGATGGCCTTTATATAGGTATTCCCTTGGTGTGGTGGCTATGGTAGGTCCTGAATACAATACACAAATCAGTGCCACGCTGACGGTAGTCAGATCTTAGTACGACAAGGTGCGACCCAAGTTTATTAGTCCGTAAAAGCAGACTGTGTGCGATACAGAGACTGTAATCATTTCCATTCATAAATTTGTGCCCCAAAAATCCAGTGCGCGGACGATCGATTTCGCAATGAGTTAAGGCATTCTTGTCCAATCAATGATTTTTATTTCACTTTAGAATAGCAGATTTATTTTACAACATCAAATTTACATCTCATCGGAATAGTGCCTTACCATGATGATTTAAACGTCAGCCTTTCAGGGTAAATTGTGCATAGATTCGTTTCGGAATAACCTTTTATAATAGTTCGTAATGACAGATGACAGATATATATATCCGGTGTATATGGGTTTGAATAGGGCTACCCTTACATTTTCATGACATTTTTGATCTTCTGACCATGCTCATATAAAACACATATTTTGTACTTTCCAACTCTGCCGCTACATCATGTAGTTGCGCCAAATTCGAACCTACTATAGGTCGTACGCCCAGTATCGCGAATCACGTTTTTTGCCATTTAAAAACTATTTGGTAACAATTTTTTTTTCAACTCCATTCCACTTTGCATGTTATGCGGCGACTATTTCTGACAATTTTTCGGCAAAAAATACTTTACATCGCCTGATACTTTCTTTGTCATGTATGATGACAGGTGTAAGTCATTCATCTTTCGAGCGGTGGGCGATATTACGGGGAATTCGGGAATAACGGTATACATAACAAAGAAAGGAGTTAAAAAGTTAAAATAATTTTCAGACAAAAATTATCCCTGGAGATCGCCGAACACTTTAGTGAGTTGAATAAAAGTGAAAAAAGCCAGTAGATATTTTTTAAATGACGAAAGACGTGGTTCGCGATATTGGGCGCATGACCTATAGACATCATCTGCATGTACATGTATATAATTATGTAACGTGTGATGCGCTTTCAAATACACTTGGACCGCTAATTGGACATTATAGATAAACACTAGCTCACAGATATACACCAAACACAATAAGCGCGTGCGCATGATTGAATAATAAATCATAATGTTGAGGACCATGTGATATCAAACACAGCAGTGATCTGCTGCCCTCAAAGCTCTCAATGTAATTATCACACGATACTGAGATATGATGTGATTATAGAGAAACACAGCCTCTCGGTCTCACACCTGACATAATGAGTGCGGACATAATGGTTAAATAATAACATGTATTAACTTTTCCACTGCTAACTCGTTTTATCAGCTGATTAAATCACTGTTATTGTGAACGCTTAAACGTCAAGATTTGCAAATGTTTGTTCTCAAATTAAACAAATATGAGTAATTTTTCAAGTGGTTCGCGGTAGCGAGACGAAACCAATTTATTAAGCTTAGCGCTTGAAAAAAATGAAATGAATCGGGCTTCAGGCCACCTTTGAGCACATACAGGCTAAACTGGGCCAGGAGAACCTCCTGAGGATGATGAGATGATTGAGATGACACTGCCCTCCAGACACAGGAATCGAAATTCAAACCCTGGATGTTTGAGGCAGAGCACGCTACCTCTCGGTCACGGAGGCTCCCCACATTACTGAGTTTTAGTAGTGAATGGAGAAGAAACATTTTTGCTTCTTTCAAACCGCCGGGACTGGGAACCGAACCCCGAACTCTAGCGTGAAAGGTAGCGGTGCTAACCACTACCCTATAATATAGGGCCCCTGCCCACTTAGCGCTAGAAGGGTTTAGTAAGATGACAAATAACGACCAACTTCCCGCGGCTATTTCTCTGTTCAGCCTAATATAATCTGCCTATCATTTGTCCTTGTTACACCTAGCATTGTAGCCTAAGTGTGGATGTATGGCTGAGTAATATATCTTATGTAAGGTGACAAGATCAGGAACAAGTTCCCTTACAGCAAACTCAAGTCATTGCTGGTTTAATGCTGGTCCAGCGTCGCAGACGGTTGGCCACCGTTAAGTCAATAACTCCACTTCGATGAAACACAAAACTTTGTTGGTTTAATGCTGGGCCAGCGTCGCAGACGGTGGACCAACATTAAACCAACAATTGCTGAACGTGTACTCTTTTCTGGATTACCCATCTTATGACACAGGTGATGTAATATGGGTATCAAGTGTCCCTTGTTAGTGTAGGCGAGGTGGTTACTTCAGTCACCACATAACAAGGGAATTATATCCCAGTAAATCACTGGATTGATCATAATGATGACCATGATGAGCTAAACATAATCCGCTTGTCGCATAATAGCTCCACATGGTGCGTTAAACAACATCCTTAAACCATACATCATTAGAAAACTATTAACCCTTACAGCGCGAGGATCTAAAGTCGCCAGATTCTGATTCTAAAGGCGATCCCTGGGGCCGTATTCTCGTACAAGTTTTTTTTTTTTTTTTCTTTTTTTTTTTTTTTTTTTATTGAATAAAATGCATAGTACAAGTGTTTAACATGCGGTATTAATAAAACAATTCATATATACATTCACATAAAAACAGATAATCGTTAGAACCAGTGTTGGTCCGATAGCACAAAAGCAATGAAGCGGGATAATGGTAGTTGTATATAAAATCAGCATTTTCAGTGAATAGGGGCACTTACCCAATGCTAAATCAATGCCGGAACAGCGTCATAAACACCGACCCAGAATTAATTCAGCACCGTGCCAGTGTCTCTACATACAGTACAGGGTATTTTTCAGGAGCATGAGCCACCCTACAAGCGCCGTTCAAGAGCTGGCCCAGCGTCTACGAAACCGAGCCAACCCGAAAAAAACGACACCCGCTCAACGGCTCGTGTTCGCCGGTAAGGTGTGATAACTCAGTATTGACCCAGCAAACACGAGGCTCCGATCCACCGCTGGGACAATGTTGTAACGACGTTGAAGACGCCGTACCAACACTACAACAACACCGGACCAAAGCCTCGAGTTCACCGGAGAGTGATACATGTGACACGATTGCCCGACTAACGGCTATTGTATCACAGGCACAGTATAAAAGTACAAATCGTACACATTTATGTAGAACTGCATATTTGTGACTAGAATATGAGTATTTAGAGATGAACAGATAATTTGCTGAAACAATGGATTAGTAGTTAAGCCATATATTTAAAAATACTTCCTCAAATTCAAAAAATAATTCACATATTTCAGCCTAGAAAACAGCGTAGTTGTGACTAGAATATGAACATAAACATGTAAACGTTAACAGGTCAAACAATGAATCAGTTAGGCATTTCTTTTTTAATTATTTCTTCGGCCTCTGAAATTTTTTCACATAAATTAATCTGTTTTAGCTTCAAATAAACCAGTCTTCTGAAACATAATTCTTTCAAAAGAAATGTTTTTAGAATGCAATTAGAATTTTCATTTTTTAAAATAATCCAATATTTATACAGACAGAAAGAAATTAAAGATATCAAAAAGTTAGATATTTTATCTTTCACTCCACAAATTATTGCATTTTGTGTTATTTTGAATTTAAAAAAGGCCTGAAAAATTAACCACACATCATTAGCAATTGGACATTCATATAGCATATGAAGAATCGAGTGTGTTCCTTTACACACAATGCAATTGTCATTATCTTGTAATTTCCATATTTTTAAATTTGATTCGCAAGACAAAATTCCATGTAAGACCTTGAAGTTGAATTCTTTAATTTTGAGGTCAAAAATGTTCACTAACTTTTGTTTAAATATGCATTGATAGTCCTCGGGTGAAATGTCTAACATTCGGGTCCAAATGCCTAAAATATAGTGTGACTTTAGTTGACTAGAAAGCTTCGTATAATAAAATTTTGAGTTAGTTGCGAGTACAAATGTTGAATTGCTGTTATCATACTCGAATACTTGTGGTGTATATTCATTTAATATAAGATGAAAAGGGCGTAATGCTTTTCTTAGTGACAAAATTTGTTTGTATATATCCCTTTTGTTGTTTACATTATTATATATATAGTTGGCATCAATTTTCCCAGCACTGAATTTTAAATCTTTAACGTATAAAAGGTTACTGCTTGCCCATTCCTTAAAATTTAATGTTATTTCTCTCTTCGCATCTTTGTTGTATATATTAATATGTTTGTTCCCCCATAAAGGCTGTTCTAATACATCATCTAATGTTTCTGGTTTGTTTGTAATATTTGATTTCCCATAGGCGAAAACTATTTCTTTATAAAAGTCTGGCAAATTAGCTAATTCTTTGACACTGTATTTTTTATCAAAACAAAAATTGGATATTTGTATTTTAGTACCAAGTTCTGATAAATATTTATTTCCCAGACAACTCCAGGTACTTTTGCTGTTAAGTATTTTTGGCACCCATGCAGCTTTTAAAGATGCAAAAAAAGATTCAACATCAACCATGTTGGCGCCGCCAGAGTCCAAAGGCAATCGTAATATATTTCTTTTCATTCGGTCGCGTTTACCCCAAATAAAACCATAAAATAGTTTGTTTAAACGTTTAATAATTTTGGACGAAACTGTTAATGAGATGGCCACATGTGTGATAATGGAAAGCGCCAGGGTTTTGATTATTAAGATTTTTCCAAAAATGGTCAGGCCACGGTGTTTCCATGAGGCCAAAATGTTCTCTATTTTTAATATTTTTTCATTCCAGTTTTCTTCATTACAAGCAGTTTCATTTTCACCAACGTATATACCGAGAAATTTTATAGATTTATTTACAAATTTAATATTATATATTTTATCATTTACAGGTCTCTGTGTCCCCACATTCATTCCTTCGGTTTTTTCAATATTTAGTTTTAGGCCAGATACTTTTGTGAATTTGTTTATCTGTGCTAGAGCTTCTGGAATATTGTTCAGCCCGGCTAAAAAGAGTGTACAATCATCAGCATATTGTGTAACTTTTATATGATATGTGGTGTTGGATACTGTAATTTTAATGCCTTGTATTTTATCGTTCTTTTTAATGCTCAAAGCCATTGTTTCGACGGCTAAATTAAATAACAAAGCTGATACGGGGCACCCTTGTTTTATACCACGTGATATACTAAATGATTCTGACAGGTATCCGTTATTTTTTACCTTTGCCGAACAGCCGGAATATAATGTTTTAACCCACCTAATTAAATTTTCTCCGAAATTGAATTTTGTTAACGTTTTATAGATATATTCGTGCTCCACAGAGTCAAAGGCTTTTTCAAAATCTAGAAATAAAAGTATTGTGTTTAATTTGTGTTTATCTGCATATAAAATTATATCTTGTACAAGTCGAATATTCTGAGAAATTGTTCTTCCTTTTATGTATGCTGTTTGATCCTGACTAATTAATTTGGGAAGAACTGTATGAAATCTGTTTGCTAAAATTTTCGCAATAATTTTATAATCAATATTTGTAATGCTTATTTGACGATAATTCTTTATTAGTTGTCTATCCCCTTTCTTAAAAATTAGAGTTAACACGGATTCTCTTTGTGATCTGCAAAGCTCTCCATGTTGAAAAGACTCATTATAAACTCCTATGAGGAACTGACTAAATGTGGTTGAAAATGTTTTGTAAAACTCTGCTGTTAAACCGTCATTACCTGGGGATTTATTGTCGCATAGGGTGCTAATAGCATGTTCGTAATCCTCCAAGGTTATTTCACTTTCACAACTATTTTTATCAACTGCATTAAGTTTTTTAGTTTCACCAATATTGTCTAGAAAAGCATCCATGTCATTGTGCTGGAGATTTTTACACGTGTAAAGTTCTGTATAAAAATGTGTCGCTTCTTTCATAATTTTCGCATTGGAGTTGAAAATTTCTCCCGATTCTGAGCGTAGGCTTGTAATTGAGTTGTTCGATTGCCTAGCATTTTCTAGTTTTAGGAAGTATGAAGTGCTTCTCTCACCTTGCTCTAACCATTTTGCTCGAGAACGTATCTGAGCTCCACTGGCACGCTCTCTTAAAAGAACGTCATATTTACTTTTAAGTGTGTCACGACTAATTTTTAACGATGACTTTTCGCTTACGTCTTTAGTGTTTTTTGCAATTAATTTATCTATTTGTGTTATATCATCTTCTAATAGTTTACATTCATCTCTCAAACAGTTGCGTTTTTTTGTACAATACTGGATTGTGTACTCCTTGAATCTTATTTTGCACATATCCCATACATCTCGCTTACTACAACCTTTATATTCTTCCAAAGTATTAGAGAAAATAAGTTTGATCTCGTTTACATACAACTCATCTTGTAATACGGACGAGTTCAGTTTCCAAAACCCAGGTCCTCTTTTATTTTCTCTTCCCTTTATTACAATTAAAAGTGCCCTGTGGTCAGGAACAGGAGCAGTTAGAATATCAGTTTTTGTAACAAATCGCTGTAAATATCTTAAGGTTAGAATGTAATCAATACGGCTACTACTCCTTTGATTATCGTTGGGAATATATGTATATTGATTTGTTTGATTATTTAGTGACCTCCACACATCTACTGTGTCAGTGAATAGTAATAACTTTTTTAAGGATTGGCTACTTTTATCGAGTTTTCCGGATGGACGGTCGAGTTCAGTAAGTGCACAATTCATATCCCCTGATATTATTAGCCGATCCTCAGATTCAGCATTTTCTTTAATCCAATTACACGAGGAATTTAAAAATTGTACTCTGTCATCAGTGTTATTGGGAACATACATATTAACATGGGTATATAATACGTTATTAAGTTTGAGATTAACTAACATTTTTCTGCCAAATTTGCACCTCTTGCAGGATATTTCGTCCACATTAATGTTTTTTGAAATTAAAATCGATACACCTCGACTATGCTTAGAATCAGTCAGATTATGGAAGGTATTGATTCCCCATTCTCTGTCTAATTTACTTTTAAATTTGTCATTCAGGTAGGTTTCTTGCAGAAACGCTATATCTATTTGCTTATTTTTTAACCAATAGATAAGAGATTGTCGTTTTTTACTATCACGTAGTCCCCTGACATTTAGGGTGATTACCTTTAAGTTCATTTCGCTGGTCTTACTGTCCATGATACAGGATAATATTTCGTCGACATCACTAGTAGATCATCACTATAATCAGTATCCATAATTCAAAGTCCGTTGACATCGCCGAGGTGTTAATCCGTGACGGTATATCCATAACATGTCTATATCACTTACGAGACAGCACTATTTGATGCGGCATTTTGTCCGTCATTGGGCGTTGATGTGCTACCACTGCCATCATGCGTACTGTCCTGGTTATCCCTCATATTGGGTTGTTTAGGTTGATTACCATCTTCTTTCGGTGGTGTTCCTGTTGGTTTCCGCTTACGCATGAATTCTCTGATATTCATTTGCTCGCGCCGCGGGGTGACAGTTTCTGCGTTCTGACTTTTGTTAGATTGTTCTTTACTGCGAGCCCGAAAATTTAGGCTTTCAGACCTCACTCTACTTCCGAGTCCCCTGGTGGAGCCCCGACCTGGTCGGCTGTTTCTGTCTCTGTCGCCAGTCTCTTTCTCGTCCTTTGTGAGGGATTGAGGGTTTTCTTTTGTATCTTTAGTGGGTGTTTCGCTTCCGTCGCTGGTTTGTTGTATGGATGTGTCAGTATCTTTATTCTTAATCACTGCGGTTCCGGGTTCGTTCCTGGATTCACTTTTCAGTGTGTTCCGTAGCTCCATCTGAAGTGCTCCGATCATGATTTTGCCGGGCCAGAAATCTGGTTTTGAGTTGACCGTGTCTTTGACTGATAGGCATGTACCCCAGAAGGGATTTCGAATAGCCGCCGCCAATACTCGATTATCTTCTAATAGGGCCTGTCTGAACTCAGGGCACTGTTCAGATTTTAGTCTCAGTAGCTCAGACATAATATCAGTATTATTATGTTCCCAGTCTCTAGATTTTTCTTTGTCAATGTTATCGGCCAGGAGTCTGGCTGCTTCCCCACCATGCCGACTTTGGCGAATATTTTGAGCTAATGTGTCGTCGCCACATTGCGTCGCTTGCATCCACAGCCATGCTTCTTGTACACTCTTAAACGTTTCGTCTTCTATTTTAAGTTCCACCGGGTACATATTTGACAGCGGAATTTTGTAGCTGCTGAAAGCAGTGATGTTGTCCTCATTGTTCTTGGCTGGGCAGCTGACGTCCCCGGTTCCGTGATTTCGTCTGCCACATGCACGACATTCTTTCACAAACTGACCTTCGTGAAAGATACGGCATTTGCGACCACAAATAAATACGTTACGTGTCAGGATCGGGTCGATCATGCCTTTAGCGTATATGTATCTGTCGCCGTTCTTAAATGATGTCAGTTGACCATTTGGGTCTCTCTCATGTGCGAATTTCACATCTGTCACAAGGCCTACATTTTTGTCCTTTAAATATTGTTCAATTTCTTGTGATGCAATAGAGAGCGGTATGTCCTTAATAGTTATCTTCTCTCGCTTTTCGTCTGGTGATAACTGCTTTGTAATGCTCGGGTTTTTGTCAAACACTGGCACTGAAACTCCTTTAATGTTGATTTGCCGTTTCACACACAAGTTCAATCTGGCTGGTCGATCAGACAGGTATATTCGCCACACACCGCGTATATTTTGAGCCCCGTCCACCAGAGATTTGCCGACAATTTTTGATACAGACATACACACATCGTATGTAGATAGGGCTGTGTCGCTCCGACTCTCACAATTTGCGTCATAATCGCTCTGCCGAAAGAAAACAGGCTCACACCTTTCGTTGCTCTCGCCCATTGTTGCTAATCACTTTCTATTGTGTTGCGTTGAAGGCGCGATTTAGTCCCACTGACCGTCAATCGGTGTACACATTAGAGTGTAGAATATATATACAAATAACTGTCCAAAGCGTGTGCAGGAGTGCTGTACAATATAGAGGTGCGATGATAGAGTAGAATTTTTAAAACGTAAATTCACTCTAAAAAACAAGAATCAAAATATATCCACTTTATCTACGTGTGCTCCGATCTTAGATACACAATACCATATTAAAATGATGGTTGAAAGACTGATGTAAGTCTTTTAAATTCGTCTTTTGGCTCGGAGGCGAAGAGAAGCGTGTTCTCTGCTCAAAACCACGTGATTGATTGTATTCTCGTACAAGTTACGATATATCGTAGGCTTCTGATTGGTCGAGATGGCTATCTCGACCAATCAGAAGCCTACGATATATCGTAACTTGTACGAGAATAACGGCCCTGAAAGACTCAAATATTTATAGTGTCTGTAGATCCATAACATAGGCAATTAAAAATTGGAAAAGAGCTAGCATAGACATTTATGATGATTTCATTTTATTGTTCTCTATGGGTTTTTGAAAAATACTTCAGCGCTTAAATGGTAAAAATACACCACCATGAAGGTAATACAAGAAAATATTATTTTGAGTGTTTTATAAAATTGCTATATTTCCATTCAAATTGAGATATGAAATGTTGGAGTAATTCACACTTCAAGGTGGATGGAAATAAAAGCGAAAGTCCTGGTACTGAAAGGGTTAGACTACAACAATCTACTCACCGTAAACACTGACATAAATCTAATACTGAATCAATGCTGGTTTAATGTTGGTCCAGCGTCGTAGATGGTGGGCGAACATGCTATCCACATTCAAATTACAGTAGAATGACCTACAGCAATAGGCTGAATTTGACACGGAAATTATTCAGACTAGTTACAGATAGACTTGTACTTGACCGAAGTCTGTTAACCCTTTAAGCCCTCACGATGCATTAAAGCATCATGTTACATCCCAGAAAACAGACCTAATTTCCATACAACCACGGGTTTTAGAACAAATATTTGCCATGTAACTGGCTTACCAATACATGGGAATTGTCTTTACTTTTCCACCCACTTTAAATCATCTTCATCCACTACAAGTCGAGAATTGCGGCAGCAATTCGCGGCTTGTAGTGGATGAAGATGATTTAATGGTAAATTCAGGCTTGAAAGGGTTAAGATATTCTGTGACCAGCCCCATGACTGTGATTGACAGATTTAATGTGATTTTTTGACAAACACCAGCCCCCTGTCAGACAACAGGGTGATTATCATTGGACACCAGATAAAGTGAGCCATTTGAAGTCGATCCCCGCGCTGTAAGTGTTAAAACTTGATTTGACCTGATCATATCTCTGCACAGTAAACACCATAATTGATTCAATGTTGGTTTAATGTTGGCCCATAACCTTCGGCACCAGGGCAGAGATCAAACTAACCTTGTGTCAATGATTTTATTGTTTTCTGGTCAGCTGTCTGTCACACGCTGAGAAAATAGCTCAATCACACTGTGATAAAAATCTCTAACTAATCTAACAAATATGATTAGTAATAATACCCCCTCCTCCCACCTAAAACGGACTTACTAAGTAAGTTACATAGTCTGGGCACGTTACCCCTCAGTCACAGAGCCTCTAACAATGTTGAATATTCTCCAGATGGCGGGGAAGAAACAGTATGTTTGAATATTGAGAGCGTGAGGGAGTTGTGGAGCCCTGGCGTGACAGGCGGTAGTTCTAACTAGTACATCAGCGTCCCTACCCCACTTGGACGAACTACACTGAGATATTTGAGTATTACCCCATACAACGCTGAAATATATTTGTATAAATCATGGAAGCCAAAGGGTTATTTTCAGTTTAAAAATCATCATAATATCTTAATTAGCTCTTACCGCTTCATTTGAATATCCATGCTATGGGTCTACACGTAGTAGAAATATTTTATTTCTTACATTGCGGAGACCGTCTTTATACGTCAGAATGTGACATCTGCGGACGTCAGATTTTGACGTATAAAAACGGTCCCCGCGCTGAAACGGTTTTTAGTAATTTCCACCCACTTGAAGTTGTGTCTCGCTATCGCGAACCACAACTTGAAGTGGGTGGAGATTACTCATAATCGTTTCATTTGAAACGAAACATTTGCAAATTGAGATGTCTGTACGTACTCCATTAAACCTGTGATTTAACCCTTTAACCGCCAAATTATCCAGTCTGAATTTTCACCCACTTGAAATTGTGTCTCGCTGACGCGATCCACAACTTCAAGTGAGTGAAAATTATTCAGATTTGACAAAATGGGGGTCAAGTGTTTTAAAATATTGCTGATTGATGTCACATTTTATCTTTAACATGTTTAAAAGGTGGTACATAATGTGCTAATAAAAAATTAATACCCGAATATATGCGGCACCGGCGGTTACACAGATAGACAGACAGATAAAATGTGACTGTAATTATATAAACCATGGAGACCAGATGCTTATTTTCATTTTAAAATCACCATGAATGTTTAATTAGCTCTTTCCGCTTCAATTGAATACCTATGTTATGGGTTTACGGCCAAGAATTAGTACAGCGCGGGGATTGACTTCAGACGTCAGAATCTGACGTCGTAGATGTCTGATCGGAACCAGACGAGCTCAAGTTTCACTTCTGCCAAGGTTATCGATAATAAACTGCTACGAGATAAATGTTTCTCAGTTTCGTCAGTTGAAGGTGGAATTGCTAACGCAATTTCCAGCTTCAAATGACGAAAAATATTACTATTTATGAAAATAGACATGTCTAAAATTAAATTATTGGATCACCAGGCGTCTATTAAAAACTTAATTTTTTTCAAAATTAAGTTATATTTTTATTGATCATGTTGATCTAAAACATCCTTAACCCCGTATATATCCGGGCATAGCAGGACAAGGGTTAAAAATAATACACACTTTAACCTTTTCAACGCGGGGTCCGTGACGTCTAAAGTCGATCGCCGCGCTGAAAGGGTTATCATTTATACCGGCCATAGACCTATAACATAGGTTCTTATATAACCCTTTCAGTGCGGGGATCGACTTTAGCCGTCAGAATCTGACGTCTAAAACTTCAGATTCTGACGTCTACATCGATTCCCGCAACGAAAGAATTAAACAAATAGCATGGCCGTAAACACATAACATATGCATTCAAATGAAACGGAAAGAGCTAACTAAGACATTCATGATGATTTCAAATTGCAAAAAAAACCTTTGGTCTCCATGGTTTATATAAATAATATTTCAGCGCTGTAAGGGTCAAATATTTATTGTGCACAAAACGCAAATGCAAAAACAAAAGCTGCTGCAATAACTTTTTTGTGGTAAGTAGTTCTTGCTCATACATGGGGGGGGGGGGGGGAGGGGGCTATCAAGATGTATGCAAAACTAAAAAGGAGAAAATTTAAAACTTTAAAGCAATTAGTTATACAATTCATTTTTTATTCACGAGCCACAACTCCAAGTTGGTAAAAATAAATTGCACCTGTAGAAATCGAATCATAACATGAACCAATCAGGCGAGCTCGATGTTCATATCGCTTTGGTATTTCTTATTTGAAGAACACAATATAAAGGCTGAAAACGGCTGTGGGAATATTCTATATAACCCAAGAGAATGAAGGTTTTTGTTCAATTTGAGGTCATTATAAATGTCTTAGTCCGCTTCATTTGAATACCTATGTTATGAGTCTACGGCCATTACAAATATTTTACTCTTTCAGTGCGAGGATCGATTATAGACTATGGACGTCAGATTATGACGTCTAAAGTCGATTCGAGCACAGAAAGGGTTAAGGATTAGAAATGGATTAAATTTAAATATTAATATATATTTGTTTAAATCTACAGTGATTGTCGTTGATTGAGATGTAATGGCGTATTGCAGGGTGAGCAAGTTATACCTATGCCTCAACGTGCATAGTCAGATTGTGTGAATAATAATTTTAAATCGGCATTTTCTGAAAAATATATGCAGCAATTTAAAAATCTTAATCTTGTATTTCAAACTCTTCAGACGGTTACATCCCGGGGGTTGTGTGTGTGAGGGATCCATACCGCGTAGAGGGAGATCAGCCGGGTTGATGGCGGGGGGGGGGGGGTGGATGGTCACCCCCTGTTCAGCAGTGGTCAGTCTTGGCAGATCCCAGGGGGTGTAGTTATCAGTGGCACATACTGCCCTGAGGGGGTGATAATCGCTGCTGGAGATTCACTACAGGGATCTATATGGATCATAATTATACAGCTTGAGGAAAGACCACATCTGAAAAATAATGATCTGCATGGTGTCCTTAAGTTTCATTTTCATCTTATCTTAACTTCCTCTCATATTCATTAGAAATTGTAACTTTTCTAATGGATATGAGAGGAAAATAAATTATTTTTTAAAATGGGTTGCCCACTGGTACAACAACACGATGAGATATTATATCTGAAAGAAAAACTTATCACAACACAGTGACAGTAGACAGGGATATATCCTAACCAATCTGATAAACATGTCTGTCAAACTTTTCTCAACGGTTTCTATTGTATTTTTTCCCGTATATTTCACATCTGACAGATACCATTCGAGATTTTGCATAGTTATTTAATATTTCCAAAATGGCCACCGAAAAAAGTAATCAGATATGAATACAGTCCCGGCAATCACAATATTTAATAATACAAGATGGCCGCTATAATTCAAAATGGCCGCCAGCCGAACCTAAAGTCAAGATATCTTAGCTTCTAGATATCATGTTTAAGCGATCTTAGTGTCTAGATTGTTTTTTTTTTTGATCATGGAATACATTGTCAGACAGCTTTATACTGTCAAATGATTTTTTCGAGGTTTTTGATGTCTTGTTGATCTCTATAGTTTGATATTTTGGCAATATTGTATTATATCATAGTTATATTTGAATACCTTCCTCCCAGAACGAGGTTATTATCCGCACACTGTTCTGAATTCACATGCTAACATGATATAAAGTAAAACCATATACATCACATATATATGACAGCGATGAAGAATAAATAAATAAATAAATAAATAAATAAATAAATAAATAAATAAATAAATAAATAAATAAATAAATAAATAAATAAATAAATAAATAAATAAATAAATAAATAAATAAATAAATAAATAAATAAATAAATAAATAAATAAATAAATAAATAAATAAATAAATAAATAAATAAATAAATGAATGAATGAATGAATGAATGAATGAATGAATGAATGAATGAATGAATGAATGAATGAATGAATGAATGAATGAATGAAGCTAGTTTTATGTAAACAGGACGATTGTGAGATGAATCAGATGACATGAATAAATGAATGAATGAATGAATGAATGAATGAATGAATGAATGAATGAATGAATGAATAAATGAATGAATGAATGAATGAATGAATGAATGAATGAATAAATGAATGAATGAATGAATGAATGAATGAATGAATGAATGAATGAATGAATGAATGAATGAATGAATGAATGAATGAATGAATGAATGAATGAATGAATGTTAGTTTTATGTGAACAGGACGATTGTGAGATGAATCAGATGACATGTACGGCCCCTTCAGGCACAGCATTTGAAATTCGGGCACTGGCTGCCATACTAAATATTCACTAGAAGGGTCTAGCTTTTTGTGAACAAAAAAACTGGAGATGTCTCCCCTCTAGCAGCATAACCATAAAGGTTGATAGCTAATAGTGTAGTGTCAATGGCTTTGGTAATTAATGTTATTAAATGGCTCCTGTGGACAGTAGAGGCTATGTATTAAGCGGTTTTTTATTCCGTTTTGGTGCGAAACATTTGTCAACACACCCAGCAAACACGACGCTGACACAATGCTGGTCCATCGTCTGCGATGCTGGCCCAGCATCAAACCAGCTCTGGTTCAACGCCTCCTGTCTGCGTTCAGCTGGTCTAGTATTGCTTAATACTGCTGGCGACGATTACAAGCCGACACCGACCCAATATCTGTAAAATGTTGGGCCAGCGTCGCCGGTGCTGACCAGTATCCATTTAATCCTAGTCAGTACTTCATGCTGTGGTACCTGCATGTTTTTTTGTTTTTTTTAACTTTTTTTTTTTCAAATTTCACATATATATACATTCACAGTACATACAATATACAGTACAGAACAAAAGAAAACAAGACAAGACGTAAGGGGCCTTGCAAAGTTAAAACTATTCCAGACATTCAAAAAAATTTGGATAGAGCTCACAACAGCCACCCAGCCCCTATCCAATTTTTTTTTTGGAAATCAATCTCCGACATAGACAGAAAACTTAGTGCATGTAGTGGCGGGAGATGAGTAAAGATTTTAATTTGTCGAGGAGTTTTTCCAAATTTCTATCCAAAATGGCCCTGGACCCACTCACCCACGCACTTCTAAATTTATTTTGGATGTTTGAAATTGTTTTTAACTTTGCAACATCCCTAAGACATGATAAAAAAACAGAATAAAAACAAAAATATGCTACATCTAGGTGAAGTGTTTTGATGTGGCTAGTTAATAACCCAGCAAACAAGCAAACCCAGCAAATAAGGGGAACAAGCCCAATGCCGATTCAATGCCGGTACACCACCTGCGACGCCGGCTCGGCACCAAATCAACACCAGGCCAATGCGTCGAGGCTACTGAGCAATAGCCCCCATCGTCATCACAACAAAACAAGATATACGTCCCCTCAACGCCGGTACAACGCCGATCCAGCGCTGCAGACTGTGGGCCAACACTGTACCAACACCGGGCGGACGATCATAAGCCACATACATACAAAAGGTACCTGCATGTTGGCTTACGATTACGATGCTTTGAATCAAAGCTGGGTTAATGTTGGCCCGCCGTCTGTGACGCTGGCCCGCATTCAGCGTGACATTAAACATGACAAGGTAACCCAATACTGGGCTAATGTCGGCTAAGCCTCGTAGACGGTGGGCCAACAATAGCCCGATATTGGGTCAACGTCTCATGTTTGACCGCCTGCAGGATAGACAGAGAGACTGCACAGACACAAAACAGTCTCGTGTTTGACCGCCTGCAGGTTAGACAGAGAGAACACAAAGACACACAACAGCAAATCAGACGAATAAATGAGCGGTGAGAGGTAAAGCAATATATCTCTACCTATATAGAGGGGAGACATAACAAGTGGGCAGGGAAAAAACATTTTGGTTCTTGGATATTTAAATTCTAGAGCTGGGGTGAGCCCGCTAGCCTACGCGTGACATGTAATTGGCGTAACAAATATGCATGCGACCCGTTTTCTGTATTTAAAATCTATCTTGTTTAATTATAGCCCTGCAAAAAAAAAAGTACAAGTTGCCAAGCAGATCAGATCCTGGTCTATGGTCAGATTCCATCAGTGTCACACATACATAAATTAACAACAGTGGACATTACAATGTTTGAAATACTTTTCCATGACTCTCAGACAGAGTGAGAAGATCTGTTAAGGAGAGATCATTTGTCTCGACATTTGTATACACAGTACCTGGTATGACTGGGCCGCCTAACTCATTTACTGCGCGGGGCCCAGTCACACTGACCGCCATTTTGTTTCAACAGCCAGCTGTGTAAAAACGACATTTGCACTGCCTACCAAAAAACTCGGATGCCATGAAATTTAGACGAATATTTCAAGTGGCTACGAAAACTAGGCCATTTTCAGCAGGCGTAAGCTTTTGCTCAAATTAGAACTATTGCCGATAAAAGCATTGTTATTTGGAATGGAATTGGTGTTTAACCACAAAAATTAGGACATATTTGATTGAAAATTAAACATGTATCAGTATTTTTCACCCATCTGAAGTTGAGGGTCGCGGTGGCAGGACAAAATTTTAAGTGGGTAGGAATTTAAATTTCACAACTTAAGATTTAACACTCTTAGAAATATTAAACAATTTAAAACTATTTATCTTGTATTTGAAACTTTTCAGACGGTTACATCCCGGGGGTTGGGGTGTGATGGATCCATACTGCTTACAGGGAGATCAGCCGGGGTGGTGACGCGGGGGGGGGGGGGTGGAGTGTATGGTCACCCCCTGGTCAGCAGTGGTCAGTTCTAGCATATCTCAGTGATACGGGTGGAGTAGTGGCACATACTACCCCGGGGTTCATTGGGAATGATGATCTATATGGGTTATATTAGCCTGCGGGTTAGATGCCTGGGGGCACTCACTGCCCTGGGGGGGGGGGGGGGTGAGGGGTGGAGTCATGACTGCTGGAGACTCACCACGGGGATTTATCTGGATCATAATTATACAACCTTTAAACCTTTAATATAGGAAAGATCACATCTGGAAAATAAGGATCTGAGTTTCATTAAGTTCTAACTTTTATTTTATCTTAACTTATTCTCATTTCCATTAGAAAAGATAAGACTGATTTAAACGTTCCTAGTGGAAATGAGTGGAAATGCACTTTTGTGCACTTGTAGGCTTATCTGGGCCAGGAGAAACTCATGAGGATGGTGAGATGAATGATTTGACACTGCCCTCCAGGCACAAAATTCGAAATTCGAGCCCTG
This sequence comes from Flabesymbios commensalis, assembly GCA_964017125.1. NCBI lineage: Eukaryota > Metazoa > Annelida > Polychaeta > Terebellida > Flabelligeridae > Flabesymbios > Flabesymbios commensalis. The sequence continues at coordinate 99,897,830 of OZ024905.1, read as the reverse complement.
GCGATCTGAGGCCGAGCACGCTACCTCTCTGTCACGGAGGCTTCCCAAAATATTGAATGTTTACGAGAGAGCTGAGCAGAAACATTTTGTTTCTTTAAAACTTGAATGCCAGAGTGGGGTTCGAGCCCGCAATCTCTGGCTTTCCAAGCAGGCTGCTTTAACCTGCACCAGGGCCCCCGTCCGAAATGAAAGGGAAAATAGGTTATGTTTTTAAGTGGAATGGGCTCTGGTACAACAGCATGATGAAATAATATATCTGAAAAAATACCACACACAAAAACACGGGGTTAGCAAATGACACATGCCCATCATTCAACATATTTTGAAAAAATAAATATTAAAAGTGTTGACCTATTCTAGCAAGTATGATATGTTACTGTTGCCCCGCCGATATGTGCTGACTTGGTGTTGGACCACCGTCTCAGAATATAGACCAGCAATAAAATAGCATTGGGTCAACATTGTGCGCCTGCTCGCCAATACAGTTTACATCACAATCGCCAGGGGGCATCCTAATTAGTCTCAGATGAGCAAGGAGGGCGTGAACTTATGATTGACCCCGCCAAAGGTCAAACTGCCAGGATACAGCCAATCACACGAATCAGTCAGTAAGTCATGTAATATATACAGATCTGAGTTATCACTAGCTGGCAACAAAAAAGAGACATTGAACCAATATTGGCTCAACGTTGGCCTATCCACTGCAATCCTGGAAAAAATAAACCATCTCATCGCGGAACCGTCTTCAGAAGTCAGAATCTGACGTCTTTATACGTCAGATTTTGACTTCTAAAGACGGTTCGCGCATTGAAAGAATTAAAAAAAATATAATGGCCGTAGACCGGGTCCACTAAGAGATAACTAAGACATTTGTGATGATTTCATATTGAAATAAACCCTTTGGTTTCTATGTTATATTATTAACCGTTATACGGGTTGCACCTGTCTGCTGAGCTCTGTCTTATCATTACTACCACTGTCTCGCTAAGGTATAAACAACAATAAGTGCTCGTTTAACGATAAACAGCTACACTCAGCGAAAACGAGACATTGAACCATTGCTTAACGTTGTCCCAGCGTCCAAACGATGGGACAACGTTAAACCATCATTGGTTCAATATCTCGTGTTTGCTGGACTAACACTCAAACCATGCTCAAATCAATCAGTCAATCAGTAAGTGATGTCATATACTTGTAGATAGCAATCATTTAATCAAACAATCAATCAATAAGTCATGTCATGTACTTATCTCTACCATCATCTCCCACATGGACTCTTGTCATCCCGTCTCTTTAACCGTTACAACGCTTAATTATTTATCTATAAACTATGGAGATCTAAGTGTTTTTTCAACTTCAAATCATCATAAATATCTCAGTTAGCTCTTTCCGATTCATTTGAATACCTATGTTATGGGTCTACGGTCATTAAAGATATTTTAATTCTTTCAGTGCGGGGATCGTCTTTATCAATCAATTCAAGCAAATTTATCTGCACAACAATTCACATTGTATCGGCAAAATCACATACATTTACATGTACTAAAAACATATTATATAGTCATATTACAACTATATGGTTTTATAAAATAGAATACCATTGAAATAAGTCTGTATACATTTTCATGTCATTACACCACAATCCGTGTGGCTTCTGCGCAAACTCGGAACATGTGAGTGTGATTTGTCACGGAGCTGACACGCGAGGCAAGGTTGAATTCTAGAGAAATACTATGACACGAAAATGATGTATTCATTTTTAAGTCATTCTTTTTTTGAGCTGCTCCATTTCGTTACACGCCAGGGGGCAGCACGTGCAGATGTGGTAGTCATTACACCATAATCCGTGTGGCTTCTGCGCAAACTCCCAGGTGAGTGTGATTTGTCACGGAGCTGACATGCGTGACGTCTGAGTACATCCCACCTCTCCGTGACGTCTGGGTACACCCCCACCACTCTGTGTCGACGGGATGACGTCATAATGATGGACGGGGGAACCCCAGAAAGGAGATCCGGGTGGAGAGGGTCCTTAAGAGAGATAAGAGTCTTAACCCTCACAACGCGGGCATCGACATTTTGTCATGTTTGGCACCAAAGATATGACAATTAATAGATTTTAGTTGTTTCGGAGGCGGCCATATTGAAATTTACTATTACAGGATTAATCGTTCAAATTTCAACCTGTCAAACACCATATTTGGATTTAGGCCATATTAATACATCTAGAACACATGTTTTCCAGCCGTAAAAATAACATGACTCCACCATTAACATTTTTTTCAAATTCTACCTAGCCTATTTACCCTTAAACCGCCAGTATCGATTATATTCGTTTTTTTACTTTTGTCATTAGCATATTGCATATCAGCTCTAAAACATGTTGAAGATAAAACATGAATTCAACCAGCAAAATTTAAAAATAGTTGACTGCTATTTTGCCAAATCTCAATAATTTTCACTCACTTGAAGTTGTGGATCGCGTCAGCGAGACACAACTTCAAGTGAGTGAATATGCAAATTGAATAATTTGGCGGTTATAGGGTAACATTATTTAGCAGACAAGAGATGTTGACCCAGTGTGGGTTTAATGTTGGTCCACCTGGACAAAGCTGGACCAACACTAAACCAACACTGACCAAACCAATCAACACACACGTGTTAGCTAGGCAGGGGGGATCGGGATAGGAAGAGTGCATGGGGGAGGAAGGTAACAATAAGATGAGTCCCTTAGCAATTTTCCCTTTAAGTGATCTTATTTTATATTTCACCTACTTAAAGTTGTGTGTCTGTGTAGTTCCCAGACCTACTCTGCACAATGTCATTGTTCATACTATTTTAGATGACTTTTTAAATATTAGAGTGCTCAGCTCCCATTTTTAAACCACTGGGAACGATTTTCCCAAAGGCAAAAGTAGGGGGTGGAGCTAATTCGTGACGTCAAAAGGTGGAGACAGGCTTGGCTGGGTATAGTCATTACCAGGATTGTTTTTCTATTGTGTTTACTGGACATTCTCTGAAATAATGCCGTCTTGAATCAGTTCACACAGCATTATTAGATTTGACCCAGGCATTATTAGACGCCCAGACCATTGTTCTGACTGTCTACTGAGCTTTATCTGGCCGTCTACGAAGCACTATCTGGAAGCGACAAATAGGCTACATTGGTCCAACATCAGTGTAATGTACTTCCAACGTTTTTGACGTTGGCCAATATTTAACCAGCTTCGGGCCAAGGTTGCATGTTTTTTGGCTAATAATGCTTGGTACCCAGAGGTCAGCGGCGGTACCACCCCTCTGTTCAACGTACCCAAAACAAACACACGACGATATAAGGCCTATGAGCCGAAATATTTTTAATTTTTTTCACCCTTTGAAGCCATATATTTCTCAACACAGTCAGTTGTAGGCCTATAAACGGTGCTTAACTACGTCAAAACAATGTTGGGCTATTGATGGTACAACTTCTGCGATGCTGGCCCAACATTAAACCGACAAAATCTGAATGTATCCTGTTTGATGCATGGGATATGATATTGACCCAGCATTGATTTTTATGCTGAGCAATACCTGAACTTATATTTCATTCTTTTGATTTGGTATGCTTTGTTATGAACCATTGACTGTTAGTTTGATTGTGAATGTCAAAGAAATATAAAAATGAATATAAACATGATAAATTATTAAATATATATACATAAATATCACAGTGAAAAATTTCAAATTAGCATAAATTGCTTAATAATGTATGAAGAAAAAGTTATATTGTACATACCAAATATTAATTAATGTTTGTGAAACATCAAGAATCAAGTTACTTTGATGAAGCACAACTCACCACCAGCAAGTACTATTTTTCTAAATGACACCAGATTTACTTTTGTTATCAGTTTCTATATGCGCACACAACCCCTCTCCTATAAATGGGCGTGTCCAAATTTCAACAATAAACAAAACTTTGGTTAATAGAATTTAATGGTGGGGTAGACACAGGGGAGGGGTAACGACTATGGTAACGACTATGTCCAATAATCAGTTCAGAACACGGCATTATTAGAAAGAAGCCTCTTCGGGCTCCGCCCTCAGAGGCTTCTTTCCAATAATGCCGTGTTCTTCACTAATTATCTAATACATAATACATGTACATGTACATGTAGCTGATGATGTATTGACTGATTTTATAAACCTGACCAAAGTCAACACGGAACGCCGGTCCAACGCTGCCTGAATACAGGTGCAGCACTAGAATTGATGGCCATCACCGCAACCGCTCCTGACCAGCGTCTAGCATTCACTCGCCCCTTGTTCACCCTGTCGATGCGGGTATATTGAAATGAATAGAAATCTGGTTCAACTCATGTACAAATACAAGAAACATGAAACATATACCCGATGCAGTTTATTGTTAATTCAGATTCAATAATGGGCGGTTTTTGTGTGTGAAGTCATGAGGTGGGGGATCCGCCCAGCCAAAGAAATGTGCACATTTTGAAAATAACTGATAATTAGTTGACTAAAATAATCTGCTAAATTATAAGATAGTTCATTGTGATATATATACTATAATTTTATTGATGAACAGAAATCACTTCACAGGGCCTTTAAATTGCTGAAAATTACACATATTGGTTAAATTTCAGATATAAAAGGCTGTCTCTCATCTCAGCTACAGATATTGAAACATGACGGGTATGGTACACGACACGATACGTTGAGCCAATGTTGGTTGAAAGTTGGGTCAGCGTCGCAGATGATGGTTCAACTTTAGGCAAGCATTGTATCGCATTTTTTTTTGGGGGGGGAGGAAGGGGGAGGGGGCATACATCATCAATGTGAGACCAGATATACATTACATGGCTTTATCAGTTCCCAAGTCTCCTTTCTGCACCACATATAATAACATATTCATGGAATAAAAAATGGATAAATCATTCAATATAAAATTATTCAGCCGTTCTTCCATTTATTATTTTAATGTAATTGAGGAAATGAATTCGTTTGTATACGACACTACCTTAAGGGGAATGAAAAAATATCCGCTGCAAAAATTATTGTTAAATAGTTATGTTTCTTGGCACATTTGATACTGTCTATTTAATTCATTTATTCTTGGTTTACCAGTATTTTTCACACTAAATATAGGCATATACGCGAATTATTTATAGAAGATCTTTGCCATGTTTACTTAATTCAAATGATTCAAATGCGGTAAACAATATGTTTAAAATGGTTAATAACATATGTAACAAACTAAAATCAAACAAGTTAGGCACTTAAATTCGAAATACCACATCTGTAAAAATAAATGAGTCTCCCGATTTGACATGCAGGCAGCCAAGTAGAGTTGGTAGCTTATCTTCGCTAAGTTACAGCCTGTTACACGAAGACTATATTCTCACAGCGAAAGATCCATATGCCAGGCGTGTGATGTCCATCAAAACGTTCATCTATACAGATCATATGACTGGGATCTAGTGCGTCAATCGCCTTATGGACACCGGCGGCCTGATTTAACCCTCAAAGCGCTGAAATATTTTGATAGAAACCACAGAGATCAAAGGGTTTTTCAATTTGAAATCTTCATAAATGTCTCAGTTAGCTCTTTCCGCTTCATCTGAAGACCTATGCTATGGGTCTACGGTCACTGTAAATATTTTCATTCTTGCATTGCTAGGATTGACATTATGCGTCAGAATCTGACGTCTACAGACGTCAGATTTGGACGTCTGAGATCGATCCCCGCACTGTAAGGGTTACACAATTTCAACCAGAATAGGTGGGATTCAATATACACAGTATTATGCATGATTATTGAGTTTGATGAAGTTTGAAATAAAATGTAAATTGAATATAGAATAAACACGTAACTTAGCTGAATTATTATGATTATAATGATCTTCTGGACATATTAAACAAGATACATTGACAAAAATCACCGTATGTCCGCTGTTTTTTTAATTATATATAATTGTGAGCTTTCACGGCCACCCTTTCCTTCTGTACGGCGCACTTGAGTCCAGAGTAGTCCTTGGTCTGAAAACACAAGTATTAGAGTATGAATACAAGTCATACAATCGACGTAAAGTAATGCTTAGTTGATTATAGTTATTCAGCTCCACAATATATTGTGAAGTAAACAGAAAATTTCGTTTGGCTTTGCACGGCAGAATTGTTTCGCGATAACAGGCACACATTAGGATCAAATCAAATATACTACCATATATGCGTACAAGTTTCAGCACAAGGCCGGTATTCTCGTACAAGTTACGATAAATCGTAGACTTCTGATTGGTCGAGATTGCCATCTCGACCAATCAGAAGCCTACGATTTATCGTAGCTTGTACGAGAATACCGGCCCTGGTATACGCATAGCCTATTCTTAGTTTAAATATATGTCATGATTTATACGAGAATCACCCCAATGTTGTATTTATATCTATACTCGGTCGTCATCACATTTTGGGGACGGAAGGGGTTATTCATGCAGCCGTTTCATTCAACGTCAGTGACTCTCCCGGGGGAGACACTTTGGGCTCAGTGAAGGCAGCGGTATATTAGGGACAATTTAATCCTATTATCCCATATTAATATTTAAGAAACAGCGATGAAGAGCAATGCGAATGACGTATCAGGCCGCCGTTTTACTCAACATCAGTGACTCTTTAGGGTACTTTGGGATCACTGAAGGCTGCTGTATCTTATGGAAAATGTAACCCCAATATCAAACTAAAATTATTTTTTAATATGAATTTTTATTTATGCGTTTATTCACGTCACTAGAATGCACAGGGTCAACTGGGTTGACTGCTCTCATCCCATATTTATATTTAAAAAATAATGTTTTCAATGACGTATTTTGATATTTAGGGGATATATTTCATGATCACAAACATTCTTATGCTGTAAGCGGTTAACCCTAATGTTACGGCCCCACCAAACGCTGCGCCGTTTGTTTTTTGAGATGCTGATTATGCATGGAGGGGTTTTTTTCACGACACGTGACTCTTCTATCTATCGGGCGGGGGCCCTAGGGTAGTGGTTAGAACCGCTGCCTTTCACGCCAGAGTTCGGGGTTCGGTTCCCGGTCTCGGCGGTTTGAAAGAAACAAAAAATGTTTCTTCCCCATCCACGTGTGAAAGTCAGTATTGTGGGGAGCCTCCGTGACCGAGAGGTAGCGTGCTCGGCCTCAGATCGCCTCAGAACAAAGGTGGCCTAAAGCCCGATTCATTTATTTTCATTTCTAGCTATCGTGTTTGGCCACAGAGCAGCGCCGAAAAAAAACGCGGCGCCGAGAAAGATTAACTTTTCCCAGCTTTCATTTCGCGGCGCGGCAGGGCGCTGCAGGGCGCGGCAGCTTATCTTTTTTTTAAAGCGCGGCGCGGCGTTTGGTGGGGCCGTACCTACAGCCCGTGGATCGACTTTAGGCGTTAGAATCTGACGTCTGTGGACGTCAGATTCTGACGTCTAAAGTCGATCCCCACGCTATAAGAGTGAACATATTTCTAATGGCCATAGACCCACAACATAGGTATTCAAATGAATCAGAAAGAGCGAACTAAGACATTTATGATGATTTCGAACTAAGTAAAATCCTCGTCAGATTCTGACGTCTAAAGACGATGCCCGCAATGAAAGGGATAGCATGTTTAAGAAACAAACAAATTTAAGTTAAATCTATGATTAACCCAAATAAACTACCCAAAGAATAATATCGCTTACTATTTGCTAATATATCGTACAATCTCACTGCTTGTGCCAAAAACGACCCATTCGTCTGTCTCCACCTCTATCGCCCATTCGTTGTCTGGATCGACTTTTAAAATACCATTGTACAACCATACATCACGGTCAGAATCTTTGGCAACTTCCTTCAACTTGGGATCATTACGGTTTAGCTTGTGTGCGAAGCTCACCCTGCCCGCCTTTATTATTCTCTCTACAGCTTTGGGATTTCCATCATAATTGTTCAAGGCAATTCTTACACTTTTACCTTTTCCAGGTTTCAAGCTTGTCAAATAAACTCCTTGACCAAAAGCGGCGTCATCTCTTCTTCTGCCTGTACCCGTTTGTACTGATTGTTTTATGGCGCCATCGTTTAATATGCCCTTTGCACCTTCCTCAGTTGTGTAATGATAAAGTATAATACTCATAGTGGGTGTAAAATTATTAATGTAATCGAACCGTTTGTGCTGCTTGAAAGATTATGCCGAATATCTTGTCGAAGAAGAAATAGAAACACCACTGGTACAAAG
>OZ024905.1:99832224-99889380 GCA_964017125.1 Flabesymbios commensalis | reverse complement strand
TGACGCTATCGGGAAGATTTATTGTTAACTATATTGATCCAGACGTTAAACATGAAAACGCGGATTGCAATTTTAACCTTTTCTCTACCATTCATGCCGGAAATTTCCGTCGTCATTCGTCAATGAACGTAACCATAAAATGACACAAATTTTCGTCAAATATATACTACATTTATGTATTTTTCGTCATTTGAAGCTGGAAATTGCGTTAGCAATTCCAGCTTCAAATGACGAAAAATAGAGCTCCTACACCAGTATATCTGGATCCTGGCATGCACTCCGGCCTGGAAGTCAAAGGGTTAAAATAACGTGATAACTATAATTAGCATTATTTTAATCTCAGGTCATGGGTAAATGTATTAATGAATGGAAAGATTTGTTTGTAAATTAATATTATTAGATTTAGTATTGTTGATATGTTATGGACAGGGTGTACTGTCTACACTCGCCCATGTTATATGTGTTGTTAAATATCTCCCTCTAGGAACCAGAGGGTCGTATGTGCCACTCTATTGAGTGGCATATACGACCCTCTGGTTCCTAGAGGGAGATATATAGATCTCATGACTTGTTTCGTACGTTACATGTTTGTACGTTACGTTTTACTGTTGACATAATACATGCATAATGGGGAAGGGGATCACATTATAATCAAATACACTTATCATAACATCTCATAGCATGGCTTAATCAGGGCAAGGAAAATGTAGTATGATTTCATTTCCCCAATCAGGGCAAACCGATAATGTGATGCTGAACCTACTTTATAATAATGTTGGCTCACCGTCTGCGATGTTGGACCAACATTTAATCATATGTTTAACGTCACTTGAGGTACCCTAATTAGACTATTTATAATATAACTATATTGCACGAGTTATATATTCACTCGATATTCCGGGACCAGCTCTGTGAATTGTTTCAAAAGTGATTTTTGGAATTTATAATATTTTGCTCCCGCTATTTTATTATATTTACCTTTAATTTTGTCCTAGCAAAATTTTCCATTTTTTTCATAGAAGTTGATTAAAGATTTTATCCTGACCCACGCTGATTATGCCATATGACAAGAAAACAATACAGTCTACTTCACACACAACATATCAAAACACAACTAACCATTATGTTTTGTTGCTTTGGAATCACAAATAAACTGTTAATGAATCTCTACTGTTAGTGAGTGGTCTTATTATTTTGTCCTCGTTTAACCATACTTATCGAATTAATTACGAGTAGATTCGTTTTTAGTGTGTGTTATTAGCAGGTTAAATCACAGTTACTGGGAATGAAATGTGCGTTTAAACGTCAAAAATTGCAAATGTTTGGTCTCTAATTAAGCACATATGTATGAGTAATTTTGATCCACCTCAAGTGGGTGATTTACCTAACATATCTTGGTGGGTGAAGGGGTAATTCCAAGAGAATCATAACTCGGCACACACTTGAACGTTGGCCCTACGCTGACCCAAAGATAACACAGCCACGGGTTCTAGTGTCCTTGGCTGACACAACGTTGGCCCCCGTCTGCGACACTGGCGCAACATTACAGAATTAAAATGACTTAGATGGCACATGAAGCACCCCACCACCTACTATACCTATATTGTACATGATGAATACTGTATATGCCCATCGTGTCCATTCCAGCAAACACATGACAATAAACAAATGGTGTTTTACTGTTAGTCCGACGTCTAAGATGATGGGCCAACATTAAAACAACATTGGCTGGATGCATCGTGTTTATTCGCAAAAACATCCTGAATGACTCTGAGTCTTGGTCTTCAAGCTCTTTTTTGTAACGCGTGGAAGGCACCGAGTTTACTCCTATTTTTATCCCATTCTCGAACCCATATAGCTCGTCTTTTTGCGGCTCGTCTTGCACGTCGTTTCTTTACAATCGTAAACAACATAATGGATGCGCATGCCTTCAACAGTGCAACCTTGCTGTGTGCCACCATTTGTATAATTTTGAAAGTGTATGTAGTTTGGTCCAGATTCTGGAAAACCCCAGAATGCACATGTCCCAGCGAGTGTCGTAAAAGATGATCTTACCGTGTTTTCAGACAATTTCATGCGAGATATTTTATAAGATTAATCTCATAAAATATATCGTATGAGATAATCTCACCGTATGTACCGGGCTTTATTAAATGAGCGAATGAATGAATAAATTACCGTCGAGAGAATCAATGAGTAAATGAATGAATAAAGGAAGAAATGAATGAACAAACGAGCGAACGAATAAATGAGTGAATGCATGAATAAATGAATGAATGAATGAATGAATGAATGAATGAATGAATGAATGAATGAATGAATGAATGAATGAATGAATGAATGAATGAATGAATTAATAAAAGTATGAATGAATGAATGAATGAATGAATGAATGAATGAATGAATGAATGAATGAATGAATGAATGAATGAATGAATGAATTGGGCTTTAGGCTACCGTTTTTTACATGTCGCCTAAGCTGCGCCAGATAATCTCTTGAGGACAGTGAGATGAATCCGAAGTCACGTCACAGGATTCAAAAGTTGAGCCCTGGCGGTCTGAATCTGAGCACGTCACCTTTCACGGTCGTTCCACATAGTATAGCACATATGCAGGGCCTAACCCTTTAAGGGCTAAATTATTTTAGTATAAATCATGGAGATTTTTTTTTAATTTGAAATTATCATAAACGTCTCAGTCAGCTCTTTCCGCTTCATTTGAATACCTATATTATGGGTCTACGGCCATTAGAAGTATTTTACCCCATTCTGCGCGGCGATCGTCTTTATGCGTCAGAAATTGACGTCCAGTGACCTCAGATTCTGACGTATAAAGGCGGTCCCCGCGCTGAAAGGGTTAAAAGGGAACTGGGAATAAGCATGTGTTTCTTTGAAATATGAATACCGATGTGTAGGGGGCGTATCTCCCTGATTGCAGGCGTGACAGGCGGTAGCTTCAACCACCGCACCTACCCTCCCCCCCCCCCTCGTCGTCACAATCATTCTGAAGTCTAAAAAGAAATGGATGGCACTGTGAACTACGTCAGGCCTAAATGTTTTTTTATAAATGACGAATACAAAGTATGCAGAATCCGAAATAATATACTTCTGGTATTTTTTAGCTGTCTTTTTTGTGAGCCAAATCTAGGCTACCAAAATACCATGCTGTTCCACGCTTTTTAGATATTTGCTAAATTTGTAAATTTGTAAATCATCTAAAAACGCTTACCATGTGTCGCCGTGTGTATGTTTACTGAAGCAAAGTGCTATTAACCAAATATCAAACTAGTCTGGCTGGTATAATTGTCAACAGGACAGCGATAGGCCTTCAGTGGCCCCTAATGTGTACTATATCATCACCATAGAAACATACCACTGTATTGTGTTACAGTAACTGAAGATGTATATGCATGTCATGGTCAAGTAGACAAGCTTGCATTGATGTTATCAACTTCATATTTTGCACAGGCATACGCATTGATTCAGAGGGTAGCCAGTGGCCATTTACATTGTAAATTGTAATTAACTTAATTGATTTCTCCCTATTCCTTATTAGGGCCTACGAATCGTCTCCACAATAAAAGCACAACATCAACTCTACCCATTTAAATTTTCATTTCAAATGATTTATTTCTACTTCTTAGGGCCTACCAATCGTCTCTATTGTAAAAGCACGGCAGCAACGTTACGCGCCTCTACATCGCATGTAAAACCGTTGTACAATCATCAGTGACCATATGTTGCTGAAAGCGATATAAATTGTCTGTTTGTGTTTTTACTATCATAAATTCATAGTAATAGTCAAGTAAGTCAAGTCAAGTCAAGTAAAATTGATTGAAGTGTCACCCACAATTCATTTATATTAAAAACAGTACAGTAATACATTCATTGTGGCCAGTCAGTTCTGACTATCCGAAAAAAAGCATAGCATTGAATAATAATTGTTAAAAATCATGTAAAATTATGCAGGCTACCCAGCAAACACGAAACACCAAACCGATGCCAGATCAATGCTGGCCAGCCATCAATGACGCGGCCCAGCATTGAACCAACACCGACCCAATGCCTCGCGCTTGCCGGGCATAGACCTATGTACAATCCGTACGCTCTTGTTCCCACATACCGACACAGAGAGAGGCTCCACACACATACTTGGTAGGTGTGTGAACCCCTCTCCACATCACCATATGGGAAAGAAGCTCTAAAAACCGCACGCGTAAGAACAGAGACCACATAAGGATAGACAGATCATAATGGTAATACAGTAATGGAACATACATAAAATCATACTCTGTTCAACCGAATGCATGCAGTGCGCACGGGTCATAAAACCAGCAAACACAAAACATGTGGACAGTACCTATACAACGCTGGGCGAATGTCGAAGCGGCATAACGTCTTCGACGTTGGTCCAACACTGCACAGACGCTGCACAAAAGTCCCATGTTTGCCGGGAAACGTCTGAAGCTCCCTTCTCTGGAGCACCAAGTGACAGGCTTTTGCTGTATGACGCACTATCTTCGAATTTGACATTAAATAATTAAAACGGTCGTCCATAGACCATTCTAAAAATATATCGTGACTATATTGAGCTTTAATGAACAGTTTATTTCGTAAATCGGCATAAAAATTACATGACATCAGGAAATGCTTTTCAGTTTCTACTGATCCTGAAACACAAAAGTGTAAGTATAACTATAACGGTCTCTGGTCAAAACCATATCTCTCTGTCATAGATAAGCCAACCATAATCATCTCTTGTAGATAGATAAGCAAGATCTAGATATCTCTCTTTCCATACATACATCATAATAGTCAACGTCCACCTGATAGATTTATTACATTATTATCCGTGGGTAAAAAATAAGACTGCAACACGCACTATTAGTGAAAGTTTACTTTCAAATAAAGCTGATAATGACAATGTTTGACTAATGTTTGAGAACATAATCACCTGTTATGATATGTAGAAAGCGGCAGGTGTAGGGCCTACTTTAATTAATTGTTTCATGAAATTGTTGATAGCCCCTGCATCTCGGAGAATATGTCAAATTATGGCTGAAATTTAAACGGGGATATCTCTCATGGGCTGTGATGAAATAAAATCCCCTATTTTATTTTTTCTTGTGCATCGTTTAAGAATTTTAAAGAAACAAATCGGAAAATCCAATAATTTTGCTGATGGGATGGATCACAATCGCAATGATCATGATGATTGATTCTGATCATTTGGTTGACAGCACATGAAACATTGCTGAAACGCACAATTTGTTCACAATTTTGTATTCATTTTGTATTATTTTTTAAATTTCGATCGGACCTTCATCCCTCCTATCAACTTCTCAAAAAAGTGTGTACTTTTTTGCAAAAGACACACTAGTTTTATCAGTTTTCAGTGACTGTTGCAAAATGTTCATTTGCAAATTAAGGTAATGTACCAAACATCGTTATTGAAGTTGCTCGGTTTTTACGCTATCACTTGTACGCCTTCTTGGTGGAATATTTAGGGTCTATCAACAAAACATCTACCATTCAGAAACTATCAACAATGCGCTGTTTATATTATAATACATACTAAATAACGCTACAAAAATAATTATTTGAAAATTTGCGTTTTTTAGATATTTGCTAAATTTGATTTTGTAAATCATTACAAAACGCTTACCATGTGTCGCCGTGTGTATGTTTACCAAAGCAAAGTGCTATTAACCAAATATCAAACTAGTCTGGCTGATATAATGGTCAACAGGACAGCGATATGCCTTCAGTGGCCCCTAATGTGTATTATATCGTCCCCATAGAAACATACCAATGTATTATGTTACAGTAACTGAAGATGTATATGCATGTCATGGTCAAGTAGACAAGCTTGCATTGATGTTATCAACTTCATATTTTGCACAGGCATACGCATTGATTCAGAGGGTAGCCAGTGGCCATTTACATTGTAAATTGTAATTAACTTAATTGATTTCTCCCTATTCCTTATTAGGGCCTACGAATCGTCTCCACAATAAAAGCACAACATCAACTCTACCCATTTAAATTTTCATTTCAAATGATTTATTTCTACTTCTTAGGGCCTACCAATCGTCTCTATTGTAAAAGCACGGCAGCAACTTTACGCGCCTCTACATCGCATATAAAACCGTTGTACAATCATCAGTGACCATATGTCGCTGAAAGCGATATAAATTGTCTGTTTGTGTTTTTACTATCATAAATTCATAGTAATAGTCAAGTAAGTCAAGTCAAGTAAAATTGATTGAAGTGTCACCCACAATTCATTTATATTAAAAACAGTACAGTAATACATTCATTGTGGCCAGTCAGTTCTGACTATCCGAAAAAAAGCATAGCATTGAATAATAATTATTAAAAATCATGTAAAATTATGCAGGCTGCCCAGCAAACACGAAACACCAAACCGATGCCAGATCAATGCTGGCCAGCCATCAATGACGCGGCCCAGCATTGAACCAACACCGACTCAATGCCTCGCGCTTGCCGGGCATAGACCTCTGTACAATCCGTACGCTCTTGTTCCCACACACCGACATAGAGAGAGGCTCCACACACATACTTGGTAGGTGTGTGAACCCCTCTCCACATCACCATATGGAAAAGAACCCTAAAAACCGCACGCGTAAGAACAGAGACCACATAAGCATAAACAGATCATAATGGTAATACAGTAATGGAACATACATAAAATCATACTCTGTTCAACCGAATGCATGCAGTGCGCACGGGTCATAAAACCAGCAAACACAATACATGTGCACAGCACCTATACAACGCTGGGCCAATGTCGAAGCGTAAAACGTCTTCGACGTTGGTCCAACACTGCACAGACGCTGCACAAAAGTCCCATGTTTGCCGGGAAAACGTCTGAAGCTCCCTTCTCTGGAGCACCAAGTGACAGGCTTTTGCTGTATGACGCACTATCTTCGAATTTGACATTAAATAATTAAAACGGTCGTCCATAGACCATTCTAAAAATATATCGTGACTATATTGAGCTTTAATGAACAGTTTATTTCGTAAATCGGCATAAAAATTACATGACATCAGGAAATGCTTTTCAGTTTCTACTGATCCTGAAACACAAAAGTGTAAGTATAACTATAACGGTCTCTGGTCAAAACCATATCTCTCTGTCATAGATAAGCCAACCATAATCATCTCTTGTAGATAGATAAGCAAGATCTAGATATCTCTCTTTCCATACATACATCATAATAGTCAACGTCCACCTGATAGATTTATTACATTATTATCCGTGGGTAAAAGATAAGACTGCAACACGCACTATTAGTGAAAGTTTACTTTCAAATAAAGCTGATAATGACAATGTTTGACTAATGTTTGAGAACATAATCACCTGTTATGATATGTAGAAAGCGGCAGGTGTAGGGCCTACTTTAATTAATTGTTTCATGAAATTGTTGATAGCCCCTGCATCTCGGAGAATATGTCAAATTATGGCTGAAATTTAAACGGGGATATCTCTCATGGGCTGTGATGAAATAAAATCCCCTATTTTATTTTTTCTTGTGCATCGTTTAAGAATTTTAAAGAAACAAATCGGAAAATCCAATAATTTTGCTGATGGGATGGATCACAATCGCAATGATCATGATGATTGATTCTGATCATTTGGTTGACAGCACATGAAACATTGCTGAAACGCACAATTTGTTCACAATTTTGTATTCATTTTGTATTATTTTTAAAATTTCGATCGGACCTTCATCCCTCCTATCTACTTCTCAAAAAAGTGTGTACTTTTTTGCAAAAGACACTAGTTTTATCAGTTTTCAGTGACTGTTGCAAAATGTTCATTTGCAAATTAAGGTAATGTACCAAACATCGTTATTGAAGTTGCTCGGTTTTTACGCTATCACTTGTACGCCTTCTTGGTGGAATATTTAGGGTCTATCAACAAAACATCTACCATTCAGAAACTATCAACAATGCGCTGTTTATATTATAATACATACTAAATAACGCTACAAAAATAATTATTTGAAAATTTGCGTTTTTTAGATATTTGCTAAATTTGATTTTGTAAATCATTACAAAACGCTTACCATGTGTCGCCGTGTGTATGTTTACCAAAGCAAAGTGCTATTAACCAAATATCAAACTAGTCTGGCTGATATAATGGTCAACAGGACAGCGATATGCCTTCAGTGGCCCCTAATGTGTATTATATCGTCCCCATAGAAACATACCAATGTATTATGTTACAGTAACTGAAGATGTATATGCATGTCATGGTCAAGTACACAAGCTTGCATTGATGTTATCAACTTCATATTTTGCACAGGCATACGCATTGATTCAGAGGGTAGCCAGTGGCCATTTACATTGTAAATTGTAATTAACTTAATTGATTTCTCCCTATTCCTTATTAGGGCCTACGAATCGTCTCCACAATAAAAGCACAACATCAACTCTACCCATTTAAATTTTCATTTCAAATGATTTATTTCTACTTCTTAGGGCCTACCAATCGTCTCTATTGTAAAAGCACGGCAGCAACTTTACGCGCCTCTACATCGCATATAAAACCGTTGTACAATCATCAGTGACCATATGTCGCTGAAAGCGATATAAATTGTCTGTTTGTGTTTTTACTATCATAAATTCATAGTAATAGTCAAGTAAGTCAAGTCAAGTAAAATTGATTGAAGTGTCACCCACAATTCATTTATATTAAAAACAGTACAGTAATACATTCATTGTGGCCAGTCAGTTCTGACTATCCGAAAAAAAGCATAGCATTGAATAATAATTATTAAAAATCATGTAAAATTATGCAGGCTGCCCAGCAAACACGAAACACCAAACCGATGCCAGATCAATGCTGGCCAGCCATCAATGACGCGGCCCAGCATTGAACCAACACCGACTCAATGCCTCGCGCTTGCCGGGCATAGACCTCTGTACAATCCGTACGCTCTTGTTCCCACACACCGACATAGAGAGAGGCTCCACACACATACTTGGTAGGTGTGTGAACCCCTCTCCACATCACCATATGGAAAAGAACCCTAAAAACCGCACGCGTAAGAACAGAGACCACATAAGCATAAACAGATCATAATGGTAATACAGTAATGGAACATACATAAAATCATACTCTGTTCAACCGAATGCATGCAGTGCGCACGGGTCATAAAACCAGCAAACACAATACATGTGCACAGCACCTATACAACGCTGGGCCAATGTCGAAGCGTAAAACGTCTTCGACGTTGGTCCAACACTGCACAGACGCTGCACAAAAGTCCCATGTTTGCCGGGAAAACGTCTGAAGCTCCCTTCTCTGGAGCACCAAGTGACAGGCTTTTGCTGTATGACGCACTATCTTCGAATTTGACATTAAATAATTAAAACGGTCGTCCATAGACCATTCTAAAAATATATCGTGACTATATTGAGCTTTAATGAACAGTTTATTTCGTAAATCGGCATAAAAATTACATGACATCAGGAAATGCTTTTCAGTTTCTACTGATCCTGAAACACAAAAGTGTAAGTATAACTATAACGGTCTCTGGTCAAAACCATATCTCTCTGTCATAGATAAGCCAACCATAATCATCTCTTGTAGATAGATAAGCAAGATCTAGATATCTCTCTTTCCATACATACATCATAATAGTCAACGTCCACCTGATAGATTTATTACATTATTATCCGTGGGTAAAAGATAAGACTGCAACACGCACTATTAGTGAAAGTTTACTTTCAAATAAAGCTGATAATGACAATGTTTGACTAATGTTTGAGAACATAATCACCTGTTATGATATGTAGAAAGCGGCAGGTGTAGGGCCTACTTTAATTAATTGTTTCATGAAATTGTTGATAGCCCCTGCATCTCGGAGAATATGTCAAATTATGGCTGAAATTTAAACGGGGATATCTCTCATGGGCTGTGATGAAATAAAATCCCCTATTTTATTTTTTCTTGTGCATCGTTTAAGAATTTTAAAGAAACAAATCGGAAAATCCAATAATTTTGCTGATGGGATGGATCACAATCGCAATGATCATGATGATTGATTCTGATCATTTGGTTGACAGCACATGAAACATTGCTGAAACGCACAATTTGTTCACAATTTTGTATTCATTTTGTATTATTTTTAAAATTTCGATCGGACCTTCATCCCTCCTATCTACTTCTCAAAAAAGTGTGTACTTTTTTGCAAAAGACACTAGTTTTATCAGTTTTCAGTGACTGTTGCAAAATGTTCATTTGCAAATTAAGGTAATGTACCAAACATCGTTATTGAAGTTGCTCGGTTTTTACGCTATCACTTGTACGCCTTCTTGGTGGAATATTTAGGGTCTATCAACAAAACATCTACCATTCAGAAACTATCAACAATGCGCTGTTTATATTATAATACATACTAAATAACGCTACAAAAATAATTATTTGAAAATTTGCGTTTTTTAGATATTTGCTAAATTTGATTTTGTAAATCATTACAAAACGCTTACCATGTGTCGCCGTGTGTATGTTTACCAAAGCAAAGTGCTATTAACCAAATATCAAACTAGTCTGGCTGATATAATGGTCAACAGGACAGCGATATGCCTTCAGTGGCCCCTAATGTGTATTATATCGTCCCCATAGAAACATACCAATGTATTATGTTACAGTAACTGAAGATGTATATGCATGTCATGGTCAAGTACACAAGCTTGCATTGATGTTATCAACTTCATATTTTGCACAGGCATACGCATTGATTCAGAGGGTAGCCAGTGGCCATTTACATTGTAAATTGTAATTAACTTAATTGATTTCTCCCTATTCCTTATTAGGGCCTACGAATCGTCTCCACAATAAAAGCACAACATCAACTCTACCCATTTAAATTTTCATTTCAAATGATTTATTTCTACTTCTTAGGGCCTACCAATCGTCTCTATTGTAAAAGCACGGCAGCAACTTTACGCGCCTCTACATCGCATATAAAACCGTTGTACAATCATCAGTGACCATATGTCGCTGAAAGCGATATAAATTGTCTGTTTGTGTTTTTACTATCATAAATTCATAGTAATAGTCAAGTAAGTCAAGTCAAGTAAAATTGATTGAAGTGTCACCCACAATTCATTTATATTAAAAACAGTACAGTAATACATTCATTGTGGCCAGTCAGTTCTGACTATCCGAAAAAAAGCATAGCATTGAATAATAATTATTAAAAATCATGTAAAATTATGCAGGCTGCCCAGCAAACACGAAACACCAAACCGATGCCAGATCAATGCTGGCCAGCCATCAATGACGCGGCCCAGCATTGAACCAACACCGACTCAATGCCTCGCGCTTGCCGGGCATAGACCTCTGTACAATCCGTACGCTCTTGTTCCCACACACCGACATAGAGAGAGGCTCCACACACATACTTGGTAGGTGTGTGAACCCCTCTCCACATCACCATATGGAAAAGAACCCTAAAAACCGCACGCGTAAGAACAGAGACCACATAAGCATAAACAGATCATAATGGTAATACAGTAATGGAACATACATAAAATCATACTCTGTTCAACCGAATGCATGCAGTGCGCACGGGTCATAAAACCAGCAAACACAATACATGTGCACAGCACCTATACAACGCTGGGCCAATGTCGAAGCGTAAAACGTCTTCGACGTTGGTCCAACACTGCACAGACGCTGCACAAAAGTCCCATGTTTGCCGGGAAAACGTCTGAAGCTCCCTTCTCTGGAGCACCAAGTGACAGGCTTTTGCTGTATGACGCACTATCTTCGAATTTAACATTAAATAATTAAAACGGTCGTCCATAGACCATTCTAAAAATATATCGTGACTATATTGAGCTTTAATGAACAGTTCATTTCGTAAATCGGCATACAAATTACATGACATCAGGAAATGCTTTTCAGTTTCTACTGATCCTGAAACACAAAAGTGTAAGTATAACTATAACGGTCTCTGGTCAAAACCATATCTCTCTGTCATAGATAAGCCAACCATAATCATCTCTTGTAGATAGATAAGCGAGATCTAGATATCTCTCTTTCCTTACATACATCATAATAGTCAACGTCCACCTGATAGATTTATTACATTATTATCCGTGGGTAAAAGATAAGACTGCAACACGCACTATTAGTGAACGTTTACTTTCAAATAAAGCTGATAATGACAATGTTTGACTAATGTTTGAGAACATAATCACCTGTTATGATATGTAGAAAGCGGCAGATGTAGGGCCTACACTTAACACGACCAATAATGTGGTCACTTATGTATGATATATGTATGTGCACAGTCGCAGGTGTGCACTTGACAGAACCAATAATGTGGTCACTTATAATTATATGATATATAGACAAAGGCCCATAGACAAAACCAATATTGTGGTCACTTATGTCTGATTCATGTATGTACACAGGGCAGGTGTACACTCGATAAAACAATAATGTGGTCACTTATAAACACTAATATTTATTGTGTTGATCCCAACCTCTCGTACTTCCCTACACATATGTGATAAACAATGCAGTTAACAACATTGGGTCAACAGTGGCGAAACTAACTTTAACGTTCCAGATAACTGTGTGTGTGGGGGAGGGGGGGGGGGGGGGGAGGTAAAGGGAAAAGAATGAGAATATGGAAAAGGCAAAGGTACAGTTTTATAGTCTGATATGAAGTCTATCATCAGCTGACTTTACATTTTAACCCCCCCCCCCCCCTTGGACACTATAACTGTTCATTCGTTATGCGCCGTAGAATCAATTGCGATCAAGCGCAATATAAATGCCTTCAATATAAATAATAATAATAATAATTCGTGCGCCATTTCAATTACGCGGGGATACCGTCCTGCAACCATTCCGTACACATTGCGGGTGTTGTGAGATTTTTGGCAAAAAAGTGAAAACAGTGCATATATGTTTGCTTAGAGGTCTTGTCAAGTTAAAAAAAATAAAAAAAATCAGAGAAAAACTCGGATTCTCCAGAAAACACCCACCCACCCGCCTATCCAATTTTTCACTTTTTTTTGGAAACATGTACAACCAAACAAAAACACAAAAAAACACACTATTTCCAAAAAAAGAGAAATCCGTGTTGGGGCTTGACCCAACCACCCACTTTTGAGTTCTTCTCGGATTTTTGGAATTGTTTTAACTTGACAAAACCCCTTATTGCAAGCTTTCTTAGAAACATCCGTGATTTGTCAGCTGTAAACGTTCTTGCTTGCAGTCTTTCCTTTCAATTATAGAATTTTTCATTGTGACGAAGTTTCGCTGTACGACCTTCGGCATGCCAATGTCTTGCTTTCAAAAATGTTGAAAAGTTATAAGGAAAAACACCATTTTTACGTCTTTGCTTTTGAGATGATTGCTGTTTAATCTTCAGCAATGTGTTACTTTGCACAAGAGGGATGACGTCAACCATCCGAGAAACATTTGCAAATTTCTAATCACGCTTTTCCCAACCAGCACGAGACTTTGCACAAATGTTGTTTTAATGTTGGACCACGTTGGCCCAACATTAAAAAGACCCTGGTTATATGTCTCGTGTTGGTTGGGTTGCCGCTGAGAAAGTGTTTTGGGGAAAAGGGTGCGTTTTAGGCAAGTTCCCCTAACGTTTGTCATTTTTGCTGGTTCATTTGATCATATTGACCAAAAAGTGAGCATAACATTTCAAGCCAAATATATCCTTAACGTTGTATTGTTACTGTAACACCAGAGAGCGCAAACTTCAAAAGTAGAGGATGTAGTGGAATAGAAGGTTTATTTGGAGCATTGGTGTAGTCAAGGAATCTCAATAAATATAGGCCTACTTGGTACTCTATATAGTACCTGCCCCCGATGTGTCGTTGATTGATTGATTGATTGATTAATTGATTGATTGATTGATTGATTGATTAATTGATTAATTGATTAATTGATTAATTGATTAATTGATTGATTGATTGATTGATTGATTGATTGATTGATTGATTGATTGATTGATTGATTGATTGATTGATTGATTGATTGATTGATTGATTGATTGATTGATTGATTGATTGATTGATTGATTGATTGATTGATTGATTGATTGATTGATTGATTGATTGATTGATTGATTGATTGATTAATTGATTAATTGATTGATTGATTGATTGATTGATTGATTGATTGCTTGCTTGCTTGCTTGATTGATTGATTGATTGATTGATTGATTGATTGATTGATTGATTGATTGATTGATTGATTGATTGATTGATTGATTGATTGATTGATTGATTGATTGATTGATTGATTGATTGATTGATTGATTGATTGATTGATTGATTGATTGATTGATTGATTGATTGATTGATTGATTGATTGATTGATTGATCGATCGATTGATTGATTGATTGATTGATTGATTGATTGATTGATTGATTGATTGATTGATTGATTGATATTGATTGATTGATTGATTGATTAATTGATTAATTGATTGATTGATTGATTGATTGATTGATTGATTGATTGATTGATTGATTGATTGATTGATTGATTGATTGATTGATTGATTGATTGATTGATTGATTGATTGAAAATTACTAGTTTTTGTGAAGTTAAGTCACATCGTATGTTAGTATTTAAGATTTCAAGACATTTTTCTACTCCAGAAACTGGTTATACACGTGTGAATAAAGCACACGAATAACAATATGGTCGACATTAGTTTTTTATACAACAATATTTCAGCGCTGAAATATTATTGTATAACACATGGAGATAAAAGAGTTTTTTTCGACTTGAAATCATCATAAATGTCTTAGTTAGCTCTTTCTGTTTTATTTGAATACTTATCTTATGCATCTTCCTGACAGCCAGGCTCGCTGCTCTCGAGGTCGCAGACCGAGCCTTGTGTGGGAAGATGATCTTATGGGTCTACGGCCATTATAATTTATTTAATTCTTTCAGTGCTAGGACCGACTCAAGACGTCAGAATCTGACGTCTATAGACGTCAGATTGTGACGTCTTAAGACGGCCCCCGCACTAAAAGGGTTAATGTGATGTGTGGTGGCATAAACTGCCCTGGGGTATGTCTATACCCGGATTTATATGAATGATTTTAGCCCGAGGGAAAGACGCATCTTGATAATAGTGACATGAGCTGTGAAAAAATGTGGCTTGACTTAATGGATCGCGTAGCCATCCTGGATCTTGCCCTGGGGGTTCATGGTGGCTGCTTGAGATTCACTACAGGGTCTATGCTTATGTGCAAAGCCAAACAGCAGTAGCTGCTGACTGAATAACTAAGCAGTTACTGGCGTTTGGATTTGCATGGATCTCTATGGTAGGATTGTGGCCCCAGGAAAATGCGTATCTGGCAAGTATAGACCACAACTTTCCTGTCAGCATTTCAACATGATGTGCTGTGACAATAATGGCGCCATGATGGTCACTAGAAGCTTGCAATTAATTTATTTTAAAAACACTTTTCAAAGCCGATCACACATAGTAATAGATGTAATGTTTTTTTTATATAAATACAAAAATGTAATGCATGGTTTTTCTTGCTAGTAATGTTTGTTCTGTCTGAAAACATAATAATCAATGTAGATCTGCCCAATTATTGACGATATTGGAGCTGTTATTTTCTCTAGGCTAGCTTGACGCCGTATTACGATAGATCATATAGGCTTCGGATTTGTCGAGATGGCTATCTCGACTAATATAATCCGAAGCCTATGATATGTCGTAACGTCACGGTTTCATATTCAAGGGGGGGCGATAATATTTGTGCCATGTTTTTTTTTTATTATCGAAGTGTAATAAAATAAAGAAACAAATGGACAAATTTTTATGTTTTTTTCTGGGAATAAAAACAGATGTAGGCCTACATCATTTACTGATGATGATTTTCTCTTCATTGTTTGGCGTTACAGATGTAGGCCTACATCTGTTACGTCAAACAATGAAGAGAGAGTCATCACCGTCGCAGATAACTTCAGGACGAAGTTTTTATCTCGCGTTATTAGTGTTTGAACAAATAACTCAAAGCAGGTGCATCTTATCCACCACGTATGTGTCACATCTCGTCCCCTTGATATAAAAGGATGTATCTGCCACTTTACACGCTTTGATATACAAAGGGACGACTTGATCATGCGGAACAGAGACAATGCAATCATGATTTTTTTCTGCTCAACTGCTCTGCTTCTCATGCTACGCCAACGGTTTGTTTTTGTTAGGGTAAAGCTAAACATGCTAAGTCGTTACGAATTATCTGTATTGCAACAGCTTGATTGTGTTATTGTTTTATGTATTAACTAAACTACATTACAGAAAAATACAGACCTGAGGTCACTTTTTTAATTCTTATTTTGAAGTCATATTCAGCTCATTTTCTTCTTGATGAAAGTGTGAAAAATCACTTTGTGCGTATTCTACTTGCTGAGCCGTGACGTAATATAATATTGCAGAAGAAGCTTGACACCACCTCTTCATAAGCCTACTGTGTTATCTTCACCCTTTCAACCCCAAAGTGTATGCAAAACATTGAATTGAATTAATATTACAATGCTCCATGTATAGTGTTACAATAATTACAAATCCTATCATTGATAAAATCTGCATTTAGTTATGAGGAGTATTTCGCATTCATCATTGTAGAGCTAAATGATATATAATAAATGTGTGTATCATGAAATGATTTGGGAAATTATCAATTAAGCGATAGATATTTATTTAAAGACTCTTATGTTTAGTAGATCTTCTCGTCACTCATCGCGTCTTGTTCCAGCATGGTTAGAAATGGAGCCATGTGGTAATATTGCATCTTTATAAAAAAATCATTTTGATTAGAAAGACGTTGCGGGAGAGAATCGCGGGAATAGGGCGTGACAGGCGGTGGCGTTACCTACCACACCACGGCCTACCACACCCCCCTCCCTACTCCCCCTGGATCAGCTGATTACCCATGATGTACCTACCTGTCGTCACACCTGTTTTCTTATCACATCTTATCATCAGACCTAATTAACAAAATCTCTTTTTAACACTTAGAGATCTGAGCGAATAATGTTTTAGTCACTTGAAGTTGTGTCTCGCTACCGCGATCCACAACTTCAAGTGACTAAAACAAGTGACTAAAAATTAGTTGAATTTGCTAGTTTTAGTCGAAATGTATATGATTACCGAAGATGAGAAACATATTTAGTTCCTAACCCTTTAAGCCCTCACGATGCATTAAAGCATCATTTTACATCCCTGAAATCAGACTTAATTTTTCTACAAATAAGGGCTTTAGAATGAAAATTTCCCTGAAACTGGTTTACCAATACATGGGAATTTTTTTCAATTTTTAAACCACATCAAATCATCTTCACCCACTACAAGTCGTGAATTGCGACAGCAATTCGCGGCTTGTAGTGGATGAAGATGACAATGGTAAACTCAGGCTTGAAAGAGTTAAAAGCTGGTAATAATAAGTGACTGAAACATAAGAAACAATCAAGTAATCGGCATCAGAGCTCAAAGGGTTAACCCTTACAACGCTGAATTATTTTTGAGTAAGCCATGGAGACTAAAGTGAGTAAAATTTACCCACTTTCTATGGAGACTAAAGTATTTTTTCAATTGAAAATCAATATAAATGACTTAGTTAGCTCTTTCCGCTTCATTTGAATACCTATGTTATTATGGGTCCACAGCCATTATAAATATTTTAATTCTTTCAGTGCGAGGATCGATTTTATACCCGCGCTGAAAGGGTTAACTAACACGGGCTGTTAATCTAATGCTGCATTAATGCTGGGTCAGCGTTGTAAACGTTGGCCCAGCATTTATACAGCGTTATATGAAGGATCTGATTTCTCTGGATAATTCATCAAGCCCCTTATCGTCCAGAAAGCCACTGACATGAGATGTTAAATCATCTGGGGATTTAGCTCAATCAATCAGGAAGCGTCAATATTTGACTTTCAATTAGACGTTCCTTATCTCGACCGTGACACTTTAGCCCTGAACCCTTTAACCCCCTGTCACGATTATATTTTATTATTATTAGCACACTAAATACCATCTTTTTAACATGTTGAAGATTAAATATGAAGTATAATAAATAATAAAGCATATTTATTTTGTACTAATTGCTATGTTGTCATCGTGCCATGTCTCACCATCTTCCTGATAGCAAGGCTTGACCTCGAGGTCGTGAGGCTTCGGCCTGACAGCGTCGAGGTCAAGCGTCTCACTAATTCGCGATTATATTTGTTTTGTTATTATTAGCCCATTAAATACCAGCTTTTTAACATTGTAAAGATTAAATGTGAAATATGATAAATAATGAAGCATATTTATTTTCTACTAATGAGTGATGTTACTTCTATCTTCTGTACATACTATTCCTTGAAAGGACAACCAACATAATTTCCAAGTTAACACGAGACATTGTGCCAGTGTTGGTTTAATATTAGTCAGAGGTCATGTAGTCCGGGTGGCGATCGTCTGCAGTAGCTAGGCCTCTCAAAACCTTACGTCTTACGGGATCCATTGACGCGTCAGAGGAGCAGATTGTGTGAGATTGTCTTATTGTCCTGTTATTTATTACATAAACAACAGGTCGCCTTCTGCCACATTCCTGTGTGATCTGTTGTCATAGACACCCTTATTTCGTATTTTAGTATCCATGGTGACGTGTTGCGGTGAGACCACACGGCTGTTGCTGACAGATTGTTCCTGGGATGGGCGTGGTCTGTTCCAAGTCACGTGATAAAGTAGCTAACCATCGTCGTAAGCGACGTCGATTCGCGACATCCAATTTATTGGACTGCGCGCTATCGTACTTGATTCATTCAAGATTGACCATCTGTGTGACCCCTAAAACTTAATCCTGGATCCGCCCTTGTTAACTGACCAGGTAAACACGCAGGCTGACGCAAACTAGTTAAGTGGTTCGGTGCTTGACAAAAAAGTTCCCACAGGTGAGGTTTTTCTGGTCCTTCCGCTAAAATATTTTGAAAATCAACCTTTATGTAGGGGCACTCGGAATGGGCGTTAGGAATGGTTTTAATATCGGATATATACGTCACAAAATAAATATTGTAATTTAAATTTAGATTTGAAACTGTAGGCTAATTGTAATTTTAACCTAATGTTTTTTAAATTTAAATATATATTAATAATATGCCAAACATTAATTGTAAAACACTTGCACAGCAGCTAATGTTTTCTCGTGAATAACGATCTAGAGTCTTGAACTAATGGGCGGGGGCCCTAGGGTAGTGGTTAGCACCGCTGCCTTTCACGCCAGAGTTCGGGGTTCGGTTCCCGGTCTCGGCGGTTTGAAAGAAACAAAAATGTTTCTTCCCCATCCACGTGTGAAAGTTAGTATTGTGGGGAGCCTCCGTGACCGAGAGGTAGCGTGCTCGGCCTCAGACCGCCAGGGCTCGAATTTCGAATCCTGTGTCTGTAGGACAGTGTCATCTCAATCATCTCACCATCCTCAGGAGGTTCTCCTGGCCCAGTTTAGCCTATATGTGCACAAAGGTGGCCTAAAGCCCGATTCATTTCATTTTCTTGAACTAATACCGTCGCCTCGGAGCTAAAGGAACCTATCTGCCACTCTAACGAGTGTCAGATAGGATCCTTTACTCCGTGGCAACGATATAGATACATATTTTTGGGGGGATTTGTTCACATTAGGTCACATAAATAGGAGGTCACATTACATAGCGAAAATGTTCCAAAACAATATTTTAACAATCGGCCTATAAAATTAGGCCCAGAGCCTAGGCCTACATAAAGGTCTAAAATCTTCCACCTATACGTCACAGAAATAAACTGGGGCTGGCTACGCTGCTTGCCTATGGCACCAGAGCTTGTGGGTTCGTCTCTTGTATTCAGAAGAGACGAACATTTATTCTCCGTCTCCTCCCGAAGATTCAGTATTGTGTGTGATCATCATAACTTGCCGTGTGATTCTGTGTTTCTGGACCTCATCAAGCGCTCCATTAGTCCATTTACTGACACAGCCTCCGGACTTAGACATCTGGATCAGCGAATCCTGATTAAATCTTCTACTTTAATATAATATCTCTGACGGTTACATCCTGGGGGAGGGCGGGGCCCTGGCACAGTGAGTAAAGAATGTCAGATATTTATTTATAAATTCTCCTGTTTTTACAGAGTGGTCTATAGCTTGATAAATCATAAATCCTGCAGTTTATAATGATATAGATCTCTGATCCGTGTGTTCTCATCAAGCGGTCCATTTACTGACACAGCCTCAGGACGAATAACATCTAGATCAACGAATCCTGATTAAATCTTCTACTTTAATATAATATCTCTGGTGGTTACATCCTGAAGGTTAAAGTATGTCAGATCTTGTTTTTATAGAATGGTCTATAGCTTTATCAATCATAAATCCTGCAGTTTAGAATGATATAGATCTCTGATGATCCGTGTGTTCTCATCAAGCGGTCCATTTACTGACACAGCCTCAGGACGAATAACATCTGGATTAACGAATCCTGATTAAATCTTCTACATTAATATAATATCTCTGACGGTTTCATCCTAAGGGTGAAGGAGTGACCCAGCAAACACGAGATGTTGACCCAATGTTGGTTTATTGTTGGGTCAGCGTCGAAGACGGTGGGCCAACATTAAACCAACATTGGGTCAACATTAAGTGTTTTCTGGGGAGGGGTTCATATCTCAGCTAGAACAGGACAATAAATCAATGCTGGCTTGATGTTGGGCCAGCGTAGCAGTCGGTGGCCCAGCATGAAAACAACATAGGTCAAGCATCTTATAGAGGGGCCTCTGATATGGAGATCAGCTCGGGGGTGGGAGTGGATAGTCACCCCAAGGCTATGAATTCTGGGGTCCGGACCGCTCAGAGGGGGATGAACCGTGAGATGATGACGGGGGTTGATCCCCTGGTCAGCAGCGCTCTATGTAAACAAACAACAGTAACTTGTTACTTGTAAAGACAGCAGTTACTGCTGTTTGCCTTTTATTTGTATGGTGGGTCAGTAGTCAATTGTGCGAGATAAGATTCAAATATTTAAATTATTATTCCATGTAAGTGGTATATAATATCTCCCCTATCGCCTAGATTCTACCTCACGCTGAACTCAACCCTTTCAGCGCGGGTACTGTGTTTATACGTCAGAATCTGACGTCTTGAAACGTCAGATTCTGACGTATAAAGACGGTACCTCGCACTGAAATAATAAAAATAATATAATGGTCGTAGACTCATAACATAGGTATTCAAATGCAGCAGAAAAAGCTAACTAAGACATTTATGATGATTTTAAATTTAAAAAACCCTTTGATCTCCATGGTTTTTACAAAAATATTATCAGGGTTAAAGGGTGTAGGCCGCATGTGTGGGGTATTAAGTTTCATTTCTAATAAAAATGTAAAAACAAATTTTTGTTTTATCTAACCTTGACTTTATTTATTTCCATCAGAGAAGTTAGGATTAATTATTAACTTTGAAAAGAGAGAAATTTAGGATGAGATAAATTATGAGAGATAGAGGGAATTTATGAGGTGTAAGTGTCGTCACACTCGCCAGGTGTCTCTACATGACGTAGATAATTAGTCTGAGGTGAGGCGGGAGTCACGTGACTAATAGCAACCCCCTCATTGGTCAAGTGACAGATAAGTGACAATTATGACGACCAGGTAACTGTATCCTTCCCTGACCTGCTGCGTATGTGGCTAGCCTCATCCTGAGAGAATGGGTGCCATGGGTAGCTGACGGGAAGGGAACCATTCTGAAACAAATATTTTATTTCCATAAAAAAAGTTAGGACGTGTCTTAACTTTTTTAATGGAAATAAAATCAAGTTTAGTCAATCAAAATCTCCAGCTTGGACATCACAAATCACGCCGGATCCTCGCAAGGAGGTTATCCATATAACCTCCTTGATCCTGGTAGATTGGTTCCCCTGGGTGTGAGCTAGCCGTGATGTCCTCTCCGAGGCCGTGGATCGCTGTATTCGTTTTACCGGTGAAAATCAACGTGGCGGTGAGTGAGAACGATCTCAACCCCGATATCTGAAAAAAGAAACTGTTTAATAATCGCTTGCGGAAATGAGCTGAACATGCGATCTCGTAGCATGTTACTGATTATAAAAACAAGTATTTTTAATCTGATTACTCAAGGCCAAGTCTTAGATATATAACCGTCCAAAGAAATGTCCCACGATTTTGTATAGACACAATCTGTGGCTGAAACCTTCAGTTGCATATTCTGTTTCAATCACGTTGGGGCTAGTTGTGGGTTTTCTCAACCTGGTAGATTGGTTCCTATGTGTGTGAGTTGCTTCAACCTGGTAGATTGTTTCCCCTGGGTGTGGGTTACCTCAACCTGGTAGATTGGTTCCCCTGGGTGTGAGTTGCTTCAACCTGGTAGATTGGTTCCCCTTGGTGTGAGTTGCCTCAGCCTGGTAGATTGGTTCCCCTGGGTGTGGGTTGCCTCAGCCTGGTAGATTGGTTCCCATGGGTGTGGGTTGCCTCAGCCTGGTAGATTGGTTCCCCTGGGTGTGGGTTGCCTCAGCCAGGTAGATTGGTTCCCCTGGGTGTGGGTTTCCTCAGCCTGGTAGATTGGTTCCCATGGGTGTGGGTTGCCTCAGCCTGGTAGATTGGTTCCCCTGGGTGTGGGTTGCCTCAGCCAGGTAGATTGGTTCCCCTGGGTGTGGGTTTCCTCAGCCTGGTAGATTGGTTCCCATGGGTGTGGGTTGCCTCAGCCTGGTAGATTGGTTCCCCTAGGTGTGGGTTGCCTCAGCCAGGTAGATTGGTTCCCCTGGGTGTGGGTTTCCTCAGCCTGGTAGATTGGTTCCCCTGGGTGTGGGTTGCCTCAGCCTGGTAGATTGGTTCCCCTGGGTGTAGGTTGCCTCAGCCTGGTAGATTGGTTCCCCTGGGTGTGGGTTGCCTCAGCCTGGTAGATTGGTTCCCCTGGGTGTGGGTTGCCTCAGTCTGGTAGATTGGTTCCCCTGGGTGTGGGTTGCCTCAGCCTGGTAGATTGGTTCACCTGGGTGTGGGTTGCCTGAGTCTGGTAGATTGGTTCCCCTGGGTGTGGGTTGCCTTAACCTGGTAGATTGGTTCGCCTGGGTGTAGGTTACCTCAACCTGGTAGATTGATTCTCCTGGGTGTGGGTAGCCTCAGTCTGGTGGATTGGTTCCCCTGGGTGTGGGTTGCCTGAGTCTGGTAGATTGGTTCCACTGGGTGTGGGTTGCCTCAGCCTGGTAGATTGGTTCACCTGGGTGTGGGTTGCCTCAGTCTGGTAGATTGGTTCACCTGGGTTTGGGTTGCCTCAGTCTGGTAGATTGGTTCCCCTGGGCGTGTGTTGCCTCAGCCTGGTAGATTGGTTCCCCTGGGTGTAGGTTGTCTCAGCCTGGTAGATTGGTTTCCCTGTGTGTGGGTTGCCTCAGTCTGGTGGATTGGTTCCCCTGGGTGTGGGTTGCCTCAGTCTGGTAGATTGGTTTCCCTGTGTGTGGGTTGCCTCAGCCTGGTAGATTGGTTTCCCTGGGTGCGGGTTGCCTCAGCCTGGTAGATTGGTTCCCCTGGGTGTGGGTTGCCTCAGCCTGGTAGATTGGCTCCCCCGGGTGTGGGTTGCCTCAGCCTGGTAGATTGTTTCCCCTGGGTGTGGGTTGCCTCAGCCTAGTAGATTGTTTCCCCTGGGTGTGGGTTGCCTCACCTTGGTAGATTGATTCCCCTGGATGTGGGTTGCCTCAGCCTGATAGATTGGTTCCCCTGGGTGTGGGTTGCATTAGTCTGGTGGATTGGTTCCCCTGGGTGTGGGTTGCCTCAGCCTGGTAGATTGGTTTTCCTGGATGTGGGTTGCCTCAGCCAGGTAGATTGGTTCCCCTGGGTGTGGGTTGCCTCGGCCTGGTAGATTGGTTCCCCTGGGTGTGGGTTACCTCAGCCTGGTGGATTGGTTCCCCTGGGTGTGGGTTGCCTCAGCCTGGTAGATTGGTTCCCCTGGGTGTGGTTGCCTCAGTCTGGTGGATTGGTTCACCTGGGTGTGGTTGCCTCAGCCTGGTAGATTGGTTCACCTGGGTGTGGTTGCCTCAGCCTGGTGGATTGGTTCCCCTGGGTGTGGGTTGCCTCAGCCTGGTAGATTGGTTCCCCTGGGTGTGGGTTGCCTCAGCTCGGTAGATTTGTTCCCCTGGGTGTGGCTTGCCTCATCCTGGTAGATTGGTTCCCCTGGGTGTGGGTTGCCTCAGCTCGGTAGATTGGTTCCCCTGGGTGTGGCTTGCCTCAGCCTGGTAGATTGGTTCACCTGGGTGTGGGTTGCCTCAGCCTGGTAGATTGGTTCCCCTGGGTGTGGGTTGCCTCAGCTCGGTAGATTGGTTCCCCTGGGTGTGGGTTGCCTCAGCTCGGTAGATTTGTTCACCTGGGTGTGGCTTGCCTCAGCCTGGTAGATTGGTTCCCCTGGGTGTGGGTTGCCTCAGCCTGGTAGATTGGTTGCCCTGGGTGTGGGTTTCCTCAGCCTGGTAGATTGGTTCACCTGGGTGTGGCTTGCCTCAGCCTGGTAGATTGGTTCACCTGGGTGTGGGTTGCCTCAGCTCGGTAGATTTGTTCCCCTGGGTGTGGGAGCCTCAGTCGGGTAGATTGGTTCCCCTCGGTGTAGGTTACCTCAGCCTGGTAGATTGGTTCCCCTGGGTGTGGGTTGCCTCAGCCTGGTAGATTGGTTCTGCTGGGTGTGGGTTGCCTCAGCTTGGTAGATTGGCTCCCCTTGGCGTGGGTTGCCTCGGTCTGGTAGATTGTTTCCCCCGGGTGTGGGTTGCCTCAGCCTGGTAGATTGGTTCTGCTGGGTGTGGGTTGCCTCAGCCTGTTAGATTGGTTCCCCTGGGTGTGGGTTGCCTCAGTCTGGTAGATTGGTTCCCCTGGGTGTGGGTTGCCTCAGCCTGGCAGATTGGTTCTGCTGGGTGTGGGTTGCCTCAGCTTGGTAGATTGGCTCCCCTTGGCGTGGGTTGCCTTGGTCTGGTAGATTGTTTCACCCGGCTGTGGGTTGCCTCAGCCTGGTAGATTGGCTCTGCTGGGTGTGGGTTGCCTCAGCCTGTTAGATTGGTTCCCCTGGGTGTGGGTTGCCTCAGCCTGGTAGATTGGTTCACCTGGGTGTGGGTTGCCTCAGTCTGGTAGATTGGTTCACCTGGGTTTGGGTTGCCTCAGTCTGGTAGATTGGTTCCCCTGGGCGTGTGTTGCCTCAGCCTGGTAGATTGGTTCCCCTGGGTGTAGGTTGTCTCAGCCTGGTAGATTGGTTTCCCTGTGTGTGGGTTGCCTCAGTCTGGTGGATTGGTTCCCCTGGGTGTGGGTTGCCTCAGTCTGGTAGATTGGTTTCCCTGTGTGTGGGTTGCCTCAGCCTGGTAGATTGGTTCCCCTGGGTGCGGGTTGCCTCAGCCTGGTAGATTGGTTCCCCTGGGTGTGGGTTGCCTCAGCCTGGTAGATTGGCTCCCCCGGGTGTGGGTTGCCTCAGCCTGGTAGATTGTTTCCCCTGGGTGTGGGTTGCCTCAGCCTAGTAGATTGTTTCCCCTGGGTGTGGGTTGCCTCACCTTGGTAGATTGATTCGCCTGGATGTGGGTTGCCTCAGCCTGATAGATTGGTTCCCCTGGGTGTGGGTTGCATTAGTCTGTTGGATTGGTTCCCCTGGGTGTGGGTTGCCTCAGCCTGGTAGATTGGTTTTCCTGGATGTGGGTTGCCTCAGCCAGGTAGATTGGTTCCCCTGGGTGTGGGTTGCCTCGGCCTGGTAGATTGGTTCCCCTGGGTGTGGGTTACCTCAGCCTGGTAGATTGGTTCCCCTGGGTGTGGGTTGCCTCAGCCTGGTAGATTGGTTCCCCTGAGTGTGGTTGCCTCAGTCTGGTAGATTGGTATCCCTGGGTGTGGGTTGCCTCAGCCTGGTAGATTGGTTTCCCTGTATGTGGGTTGCTTCAGCTTGGTAGATTGGTTCCCACGGGTGTGGGTTGCCTTGGTCTGGTAGATTGGTTTCCCTGGGTGTGGTTACCTCAGCCTGGTAGAATTGATCCCCTGAGTGTGGGTTGCCTCAGCCTGGTAGATTGGTTCCCCTGGGTGTGGTTGCCTCAGCCTGGTGGATTGGTTCACCTGGGTGTGGTTGCCTCAGCCTGGTAGATTGGTTCACCTGGGTGTGGTTGCCTCAGCCTGGTGGATTGGTTCCCCTGGGTGTGGGTTGCCTCAGCCTGGTAGATTGGTTCCCCTGGGTGTGGGTTGCCTCAGCTCGGTAGATTTGTTCCCCTGGGTGTGGCTTGCCTCAGCCTGGTAGATTGGTTCCCCTGGGTGTGGGTTGCCTCAGCTCGGTAGATTGGTTCCCCTGGGTGTGGCTTGCCTCAGCCTGGTAGATTGGTTCACCTGGGTGTGGGTTGCCTCAGCCTGGTAGATTGGTTCCCCTGGGTGTGGGTTGCCTCAGCTCGGTAGATTTGTTCCCCTGGGTGTGGCTTGCCTCAGCCTGGTAGATTGGTTCACCTGGGTGTGGCTTGCCTCAGCCTGGTAGATTGGTTCCCCTGGGTGTGGGTTGCCTCAGCCTGGTAGATTGGTTGCCCTGGGTGTGGGTTTCCTCAGCCTGGTAGATTGGTTCACCTGGGTGTGGCTTGCCTCAGCCTGGTAGATTGGTTCACCTGGGTGTGGTTGCCTCAGCCTGGTGGATTGGTTCCCCTGGGTGTGGGTTGCCTCAGCCTGGTAGATTGGTTCCCCTGGGTGTGGGCTGCCTCAGCGCAGGTAGATTTGTTCCCCTGGGTGTGGGAGCCTCAGTCTGGTAGATTGGTTCCCCTCGGTGTAGGTTACCTCAGCCTGGTAGATTGGTTCCCCTGGGTGTGGGTTGCCTCAGCCTGGTAGACTGGTTCTGCTGGTTGTGGGCTGCCTCAGCTTGGTAGATTGGCTCCCCTTGGCGTGGGTTGCCTCGGTCTGGTAGATTGTTTCCCCCGGGTGTGGGTTGCCTCAGCCTGGTAGATTGGTTCTGCTGGGTGTGGGTTGCCTCAGCCTGTTAGATTGGTTCCCCTGGGTGTGGGTTGCCTCAGCCTGGTAGATTGGCTCCTCTGGATGTGGGTTGCCCCAGCCTGGTAGATTGGTTCTCCTGTATGAGGGTAGAATCAACCTAATAGATTAGTTCCCCTAGGTGTGGGTTGCCTCAGTCTGGTATATTGGTTCCCCTGGGAGTTGGTTGTCTCAGCCTGGTAGATTGGTTCCCCTGTATGTGGATTCCCTCAGCTTGGTAGACTGGTTCCCCTGGATGTGGGTTGCCTCAGCTTGGTAGATTGGTTCCCCTAGGTGTGGGTTGCCCCAGTCTGGTGGATTGGTTCCCCCGGATCTGGGCTGCCTCAGCTAGGTAGATTGGTTCTCCTAGGTGTGGGTTGCCTCAGTCTGGTAGATTGGTTCCCCTAGGTGTGGGTTGCCTTAGCCTGGAAGATTGGTTCCCCTGGGTGTGGGTTGCCTCAGTCTGGTGGATTGGTTCCCCTGGGTGTGGGTTGCCTTAGCCTGGTAGATTGGTTTTCCTGGATGTGGGTTGTCTCAGCCAGGTAGATTGGTTCCCCTGGGTGTGGGTTGCCTCAGCCTGGTAGATTGGTTCCCCTGGGTGTGGGTTGCCTCAGCCTGGTAGATTGGTTCCCCTGGGTGTGGGTTGCCTCAGCCTGGTAGATTGGTTCCCCTGGGTGTGGGTTGCCTCAGCCTGGTAGATTGGTTCCCATGGGTGTGGTTGCCTCAGCCTGGTAGATTGGTCCCCCAGTATGCGGGTTGCGTCAGCCTGGTAGATTGGTTACCCTAGGTGTTTTTTGCCTCAGTCTGGTAGATTGGTTCCCCTGGGTGTGGGTTGCCTCAGCCAGGTAGATTGGTTCCCCTAGGTGTGGGTTGCCTCAGCCAGGTAGATTGGTTCCCCTGGGTGTGGGTTGCCTCAGCCAGGTAGAATGGCTCCCCTGGGTGTGGGTTACCTCAGCCTGGTAGATTGGCTCCCCTGGGTGTGGGTTGCCTCAGCCTGGTAGATTGGTTCCCCTAGGTGTGGGTTGCCTTAGCCTGGTAGATTGGTTTCCCTGTGTGTGGGTTGCCTCAGCCTGATAGATTGGTTCCCCTGGGTGTGGGTTACCTCAGCCTGGTAGATTGGTTCCCCTGGGTGTGGGTTGCCTCAGTCTGGTAGATTGGTTCCCCTAGGTGTGGGTTGCCTTAGCCTGGAAGATTGGTTCCCCTGGGTGTGGGTTGCCTCAGCCTGGTAGATTGGTTCCCCTGGGTGCGGGTTACCTCAGCCTGGTAGATTGGCTCCCCTGGGTGTCGGTTGCCTCAGCCTGGTAGATTGGTTCCCCTGGGTGTGGGTTGCCTCAGCCTGGTAGATTGGTTCCCCTGGGTGTGGGTTGCCTCAGCCTGGTAGATTGGTTCCCCTGGGTGTGGGTTGCCTCAGTCTGGTAGATTGGTATCCCTGGGTGTGGGTTGCCTCAGCCAGGTAGATTGGTTCCCCTGGGTGTGGATTGTCTCAGCCTGGTAGATTGGTTCCACTGGGTGTGGGTTGCCTCACCTTGGTAGATTGATTAAGGTTATTTTAAGCATTTTACTCTTTCAGCGTGAGGATTGACTTCAGCGTAAGTTGGGCGGGGGCCCTGGGGTAGTGGTTAGCACCGCTGCCTTTCACGCCAGAGTTCGGGGTTCGGTTCCCGGTCTCGGCGGTTTCAAAGAAACAAAAATGTTTCTTCCCCATCCATGTGTGAAAGTCAGTATTGTGGGGAACGTCCGTGACCGAGTGGTAGCGTGCTCGGCCTCAGACCGCCAGGGCTCAAATTTCGAATTCTGTGTCTGGAGGACAGTGTCATCTCAATCATCTCACCATCCTCAGGAGGTTCTCCTGGCCCAGTTTAGCCTATATGTGCACAAAGGTGGCCTAAAGCCCGATTCATTTCATTTTTTTCAGCGTAAGTTATCGCAGACATGAACATGATTGATTGAACAAATTTCTGTATCATATTGTTTGCTTCCCACATATATCAGTTTTAAATTTGACTTTGAAAAAAATATACTTTACACTAGACCATACCATTTTTTAATGGTATCAATCTTGTACATATTTACAATTACAATATTACCAATGAGTTTATTCACACCAATCAGTCACGGCTGGTTATTCCGTCCATACATTAATCGGGGTTGAGTGGTTGTTGTAGCCGTGTCTACTCTACCCTCCCACAGGTGACGCCTCGTGACTGGGGGTGAAGTGGGGGGGGGGGGGGTGATTATCCACCCCTCGTGTTGCTACATATTTGTGCACCCAATGCTGGTTAAATATTGGCCCACCATCTACGACACTGACCCAACATTAACCTAACAGTGGGTCATAGCCCACGAGGAATAAAGTTGAATCTATGTTGAGACGAAACTTGTCTAATCACGTCATATTGTATAAACAAATAGTGACACAGATGTAGCATGTTGTATTATCAATACTTCAATTTAATATCAACCCTTTCAGCACGGGGGAAGTCTTTAGACGTTAAAATCTGACGTCTATGGACGTCAGATTCTGACGTATAAAGACGGTCCCTATGCTGAAAGAATTGAAAAAAATAAAATGGCTGTAGATCCATAACATACGTATTCAAATGAAACGGAAAGAGCTGATTCAAAATAATACATTTAGAATGATGGCAAATTAAAAAAAAAGTTTGGTCTCCATGATTTATACAAAAATATGTTGGGTCAATATCTCGTGTTTGCTGGGTTTTCATATCAGCTTTTCCATCCCTCTCAGGCAGCCCCATGGCAATCCCTACTCCCCCCCCCCCCCCTCACACCCCTCTCCGACAGCCTTATGCCAACCCCTACTCCCCCTGGATCCGCTGATTACCCATGATGTATCTACCTGTCACATCTTATCATCATCCTCATCCCCAGCTACATCAGCTTCCTGATCATCAGGGTGGCTACTGACACCAGTTGTGGATTCCTTTGACAATTATTCCTTGGATGCAATGAACTATCAAGATAAATAATTTGATTGAAGCAAACATTTTACTCCCCACCATGATGTATGTACTTGTTGTTGAACGTCCATGTTCACAACATCGAGTTATATATAGTTTTTTTTTCTAATAACAGACTTAGCGCTCTCGGGGTCAGGGAGGGGGGGGGTAATTATCATAATTACTTGGATTTATATAACCAGTATTTAACCAATGTTAGTTTCTTTTGGGCTTCTCTTACTCTAATTTAAAAAGAGAACAGAAGTAAATGTTTGCTGTTGTTTTACTTAGCATCGCACTGCGAAGGCAAACAACTAAAACTGTTTACTTCAAAAGTGAGCAGCAACTGCTGTTTGTCTTGCATTGCGATGTTTAGGCAGGTGAACATATCATATAAGGAATGCTTCGCTTAGTCGTTAATCATCACGTGGATCATGATGGAGTTGTTCAATTAGAGTAGCTGACAAATAGACAGATCAGATAATAAACATATTAAACAAACTGTCACCTTAACAGTCATATCTATCTGAGACCTCTCTGACTCTGACAGCCACAGCTTATACCATCAAGTATCACCCGCTATATGAGATATTATCTGGTATCATATCCTAGTTTGTCACCAATCACATTGACAGTAATATCTGATAGGACATGTTAATAATAGCAGCAAACGGTAAATTTTCCGCCGCAATGAATAACCTGAAAACTAAGGCAATGAGGGCCGCCTTTAAAATTAGCTCAATATTAAAATCTCAAAATATAATCGACCCTATTGTCTCTCTAAAACTATTCGACAGCATGGTTAAACCAATCCTCCTCTACGGGAGTCAAGTGTGGGCTCAGGAATTACTGCCATATGAATCAAAAGACATTAATAAATTAGATCGATTGCCATTTGAGCAAATACAAAATAAACAATGTAAATATATTCTTGGCGTTCGCAAACATACAAGTAACGTAGCTGCTAGAGCAGAACTGGGGCGTTTCCCTCTGTACATTAACGTCATAACTCTAAGTATAAAATTCTGGATACAAATTCTTAAATCCCCTGATAAATTATCATATAGAGCCTATAAAGAAGAATGTTATTTGGACTTGAAAGGTGAAAAAAATTGGGTTACGTTTGTGAAAGCAACCTTAAAACGCTGTAATTTATTACATTACTGGGAAAAACAGGCTGTACCCGACGAAATCCATCTCTTAAAACTGCTAAAAAAAAGTTTAGAGTCTCAATATAAAACATCCTTCAACGAATTATTAAACAAAGATACGGGTAGCTCAGGTAATGGGGGTAACAAATTAAGGACATATGCAAAAATAAAGAATAACTATGTAATGGAACCTTACATGCAGTATAACTTTCCACCTTCCATTAAACGTTCAATAGCTCAAATAAGATTAAGCTCACACGACCTAGAGATCGAAAGGGGAAGAAGAACGCGCCCCAAACCTACACCCGCTTGTGAACGGTACTGTCATCAATGTAGGACAAAAGTAGAAGATGAAATCCATTTCGTAATAGAATGCCCTATGTACGATGACATACGGAACGAATTAATTTTTTCAAACCCGAATTTACCCCCTAGTGACAAATTTATAGCCCTATTTAATTCAGAAAATAAAACATTATTGTACAATTTAGGACTCTACATTTCGCGCGCCCTCCAATATAGGAAAGATTCATTGACAAAAGTGATGTGATCCATATCGTGGGACGGACTTCTTTGAATAATATTTTATTTTATATAACCATGTATTTGTAATGTGTCTATATAATATGTTTTTAGTACATCTAAATTTATACAGACTTTTTTAAAGGATACTTTATTTTATTTTATATAACCATGTATTTGTAATATGATTATATAATATGTTTTTAGTACATGTAAATGTATGTGATTTTGCCGATACAATGTTAATTGTTGTGCAAATAAATTTGATTTGATTTGATTTTGATTTGTTAATCACCCTCTTGACGGGAGAGATTGTAGCTTCTCAGCTAACGTTTTGTTAACTACGCTGTGACAGGTGCAGCAGCTGCCGACCAAAGACATTCATACAATACTGTGTTAATGTTGGGCCAGCGTCGCAGACGGTGGGCCAACATTAATACAGTATTGTATAAACGTCTTGTGTTTTATGGGGTGTGGTTTAACCGTAAAGCGCTGAAATATTTGTGAATAAACTATATAGATCAAAGGGTTTTTTCGTTTTGAAATCATCATAAATGTCTTAGTTAGCTCTTTACGCTTCATTTGAATATCTATACGGCAGTTATAAATCCTTTACTTCAGTGCGGGGGGGGGGGGGGCGTCTTTTTGCGTCAGAATACCAGTCAACTCGTAGCCATGTCAGCTCGTACCAATATCAAACAGTACGGCATATTTCCTCGTTCCACTGTCAGATGTCAACTCGTATACCCACTCATACCACAACTGATGTCAACTCGTACCAGAAAATAATCTGATGTCAACGCGTACCACCAAATAGCTGTAGCTAATATTTGAAGCAATGGGAACTATGATTTTAAAGCACAATAAAAAAATCAATACAAACTATAGACCCATCACCTTGTTAAGTTGTATCGAAAAATTATTTGAAAAAATGTTGCAAATGGAATAATGAACTTCAAAGAGAAAATGATTTAGTTAATGGGAAAAGGCTATATAAATAAGAGTTGTGCGAATGGAACACGTAAAATTACGATTACCAGATGACTCCCAAACAGGCTTACAAGCAAATAGATGTGTTTGTTATTATTTGTATCATTTGTATGATCTATCTAGTTGCTGAAATAAATTAAATTGAATTACGAATTTAATATTTTCTTAAAGCCACACTATCAGACCAAAAATAATCATTATGTTCAGACGATTTCAACATGTTCAAAGACTAGAATTGCCTAGATCTTTTAAATTTTGGGTTCTGCATTTATCAGTTAAACGAGAAATAAGAATGACATTTAATTTTGTACATCGATGTACAAAATAAGAAATACAAGAAAAACAAAATTGTTGCATATAAATGCAATTATCAATGATATTATAGCTGCCAGTCCTTCGATAATTATTACATCCAATAATACACAATATTTGTGTAACAGAAGAGGTAAAATGTTGTTCAACAACGTTTTGGTCACATTTAAATAAGCTGGTCATCACAACCAATTATATGCCTGATACCTGAATGTGTCCCTTTGTCAATACCTTCCCTGGACAACATGAAAAAGACTGATGCATTATAACCAAATGTTGAGGATGACTGAGATAATGTCACCCAGACATTAACCAGATATTAACCAGACATTAACCAGGTTGTAACCACGTGTCACGCTGTACCAAATGTTACAGCACGTGTGGCGGAATTGACCTTTGGTTGTGATATTAGTCGGAGCGCCGTCTGTCACATTCCTGCCTCACCTGTTGTCATAGTCACCTTCATTCCGTCCCCATGGTGACGTGTTATGGTCAGACCACACGGCTGTTTTTCCTGGCAGATTGTTTCTGGGATGGGCGTGTTTTGTATCAAGTCACGCGCCACGGTCATTGAAGACGCTCAAATTACTCCCTAAATCAACTGGTGAAATGTGAGCCGCTGTCAACTCACTGACCAGAAATGTTTTAAAGAACGCTTTACGTAAGAATGTTCAACCACCTTCTTCAGAATAGTAACCATAGTAACCATTATGGTGATTAATTGTGAACTTGTGACAAAAATATGCGGCTAAGTACATCAGGGTAAATTATAAGCAGTTTGTGCTATCTAGTTTATGCTAAGTGTAATAGCTAGTACTTTCCTTTAGTTTCACCAACAAGAATGTAGCATTCTACATGCTACCATGTTAAAATGGTTAATGCAAAATTCCGTATATACATCATGGGTCAAACTGAGACAATTAGGGTTTTATATTTCTGGGCGATATTTTTGTCTTCATTTCAGCTGGTTCAATCACAGCACAAATAAAAGGTTAAATGGCCGAACATTGTTTTAATGAAACAATTATTTATAATCTCAATTTTTAATGATTTTATTGTTAGCTATTTTTGGACTTTATTGCAGTTAGGGCATTTTGCAACAAATACATAAATAAACCAGCAGAAAAAAACATTTTAAACACAACTAACCTAATTGAAAGCATATCCAGGCAGATTGTCGTATTTAGATCATTTCACTTACGGCTTTTTCCTTGACTAATGTTTGTCACTACGACGTTCTGCCTGGATATTCAACACCTATTTTATTAGAATTATTAAACACCTATGTGAGTTATCACTACAAATTGTATGTAGAGATATATTGATAGAAGTAGTTTGGGTAGTGAAAAGTCAGGTTTGTAGTTACGTCGCTTAGCCTTAGCACGGCACCATGGTTCAGTGACCTCACACGTGGTTGCCGACCTCACACGTGATTGATAACCTCACGTGAGGTTGATGTGGTTAAGTTGTGGTTTCGTAACATTAAAAAACTTCCACACCATTTTACAGACCATATGTCACATTCGAACTTTAAGATTTATCAGCAACTCCATCTGATTAGAAAAGGCTTGTGATCCTGACAGTCTGTGTACTCAGTGTACTCAAGTAGATTATATATATAACCTCCTTGGTGTACTCAACATACTGAATGGATTAATGAATGAATGAATGAATAAATGAATGAATGAATGAATGAATGAACGAATGAATGAATGAATGAATGAATGAATGAATGAATGAATGAATGAATGAATGAATGAATGAATGAATGAATGAATGAATGAATGAATTAATGAATTAATGAATTAATTAATGGCTGTATGATTAAATGAATGAATGAATGAATGAATGAATGAATGAATGAATGAATGAATGAATGAATGAATGAATGAATGAATGAATGAATGAATGAATGAATGAATGAATGAATGAATTAATGAATGAATGAATGAATGAATGAATAAATGAATGAATGAATGAATGAATTAATGAATGAGACTATCTTACACATCAGCTAAAGAAGTGTGTCAGGATTTTATCCTGGCAATGATTGAACCAGATTCCGAGTGTGAGAAGAAGAAACAAATTATTTATTTAACACATGAATACCGAGAAGGGGTAAAGGAAACGAATTTTCAAATCCTAGTGACATAACTCAGCCCACACAAATCCCTGTAGTGTTTAGTGTATACAACAGGTGGCGCCTCTCTATCAGTGGTACTTCCCCTTAGATCATTTGTTTGACATGGCTGAGAAAGTGAGCGATAACATAAAGATATTGTGATAAAAGAAGAAAAAGGCGTGATAACGAGATGATAGTTTGTCCATCACAGGACATTAACACAATGCTGGCCTAATGTTGGCTCAGCGTCGGAGACGATGGGCCAGCATTAGTCCAGCATTGTGTCAGTGTATCCTGTCTTCTTGTCCATCACTCGGTGATGACTGGCTGATTGATGACAGTGGCGCCCCCAGACGGTGGTGAGATAACTGACCAGCTGGGTCAGAAAATACAAAATACACTGACCAAATGCTTGTTTAATGGTAGGCCGACATCTTTCATGATGGCCCACCATTAAATCAACATTTGTGAATCGAACCTGGACCCATTAGATTATAAGTGAATTTTTATTATTAAGCCACATGCACCAGTCACAACCAGCTCTCATAGGCTCCCCTTACATTGCAGGCTTATCGATAACAATAATTTCCAATGATTAGACCAAGTCAGATAGTTTATCTCCTCAGTTTCAAAAGAAAAGCGTTGAAATACATGTGTGATAAATCTGTCATTCACATGACAATAGATCTTTCACAATGCTTTGTTCATAGCTAACACATATCCTACATATTTCTTTTATATTATTTGGATAATTAGTTTAGTTCCTCTTACACCCTCTAGAATTTAACATTCCATAATTATGTGATGTAACCCTTTCAAATACTAAAATTGGACAATTTTCATCCACTGCCAGTCGTCAATTGCTGTCGCAATTGTCGACTGGCAGTAGATGAAGATGACTTGATGTTGGCAAAAATTGACATATATACACCTTTTTCAATAACAATACGCCACACGGTGAGCAACGCTGAACTGTTTCATTCAGACAACTGTTACACACTTTTCAATGACAACACGCCACACAGTGAGCAACTCTGAACTGTTTAATCAGACAATTGTTCCCTGCGCAAACTCGTGCAAGCAGTCTATTGTGAAAACAGTTTCTTTCTTTTTTGTTTAAAAACCTTGTGTAAACTAAAATTATTTTTTAAGAATGCAAAATAATGCCTCGGTGCATGGCTTAAGGACCTCACGCGTGGTCAAAAACCTCACGCGTGATTCACGCCGTCACACGAGGTTGATGTGGTTACGTTGTGGTTTCGTAACATTGAATAGTTTCATCACCACTTAACATACGACATGTCAGGTTTTGACCGTCAGGGCTTATCAGCGATTACACACAGCTTTTGATCCATTGACACAGC
Source organism: Flabesymbios commensalis (assembly GCA_964017125.1). Taxonomy (NCBI): domain Eukaryota; kingdom Metazoa; phylum Annelida; class Polychaeta; order Terebellida; family Flabelligeridae; genus Flabesymbios; species Flabesymbios commensalis. The sequence continues at coordinate 99,852,952 of OZ024905.1, read as the reverse complement.
GGCATTAACACTTTAACCGCCGGTGGCGCATATATTCGGGTTTTCATGTTTTATTAGCACATTAAGTACCACCTTTTAAACGTGTTAAAGATAAAATATGACATCAATCAGCAATATTTGAAAACAGTTGACATCCATTTTCTCAAATCTGAATAATTTTCACTCACTTGAAGTTGTGGATCGCGTCAGCGAGACACAATTTCAAGTGGGTGAAAATTCAGATTGGCGGTTAAAGGGTTAACACATTGCCCTATGTTGTCCTTACTCTTTAACAGCTTAAATATTTGTTTATAAATCACGGAGGCCAAAGGTTTTGAAATCAGAATAAATATCTTAGTTACCTCTCTCCGCTTCATTTGAATACCTATGTTATGGGTAGACGTCAGAATCTGACGTCTACAGACGTCAGATTCTCACGTCTAAGGTCGATCGTATTTAGGCACTATGCGGCCAAAAAATATATCCACCAGAAAATTTCTCGGCATCGATCCATGAAACGCCAGGTCTGTCACTGGAATGTCAGTTTGGGAGAAAATAAGCCTGTACATCACAATAAGACCTGTACACCGATTCAGACCTGTGTATGTGCTCTAAAATGAATGGGGATTCAGGTCATTTTTGTACCCATACGGGCTAAACCGGGTCAGGAGAGCCTCTCGAGGATGGTGAAACAAATCAGATGACACAGGTAAAAAAGGTAAAGGTGTAGGTTTCTAGTCTGATATCAAGTCCGATTTTTACATTTTTTTTTTACCCCCCGGTCACTGGACCTGTTTGTTTATTGGTGTGCATTTCAACGTTAGTTATTGATGGTTCAGCTCTCCGCCAAGGTCAGCACTGAACATGGCTTCCTGTCCATGAACTGTGTGTCTCCATTGGGCCACAGAAGAGCAAGGGCATTCACGCCTTCACCACTCACGGGATATGATGTTGTGGCTAAAAAAGATGTGATGTATGTGATGAGAAAACTGATATCTTCCACAAGCTAAAGGCCCCATGTGGTCCCCAGAACTACTCTGCACAATGTCATATTTCATACTACTATGACATTTTAAAGATAGGTATTCAAATGAAGCGGAAAGAGCTAACTAAGATAATTATGATGATTTTAAATTGACAAAAAACACTTTTGGTTTCCATGGTTTATACAAAAATATTTGTGGGCTTTAAGAGTTATTACATGAACGTGTAGCTCTCATTCAGAAGTTTAATGCATTTGTTTACAATGAGTGCTTATTGAAAGTATCGTACAATTTTAGTAGAATAATTGAAAGAAGTAGGCCCCTAGCTCATAATTTGCGTAGCCGAAACTTACGAAAACATTATAATTATATTTCCAAATAAAAGTTCTTGTTATTATAAAAATAATGTCTGTAGAATTTAGATTTTAACAGTGCAACCTCTAATGTGTGTGCATATTTTTAACATATCAGCAGATCATTTGATTATTCAGCGTTCAATTAAAACATTATAAATAATTAGAAATTACATATTATATTGATCAGCTCCTTCGCAACACTTCATCACATTTAGCATGAACCTTGCTTGACCCATCTCAAACCCTGTGGTCGACTAACCAGCCAAGTTGATAAAAGATATTTACACTTTGAATGAAGGAGAATTTCAAGTGAGCATCTATTATTTTAAGAGCACCATAAAGACACAAGGGGCACAATAAAGCACCCTAAAGACTCAAGAGTCACAATTATAATTTTTGGTATGCATTATCAAGGACATTTAGTTGAAATATTTCTTTCATCAAATGAAGCAGTAGTGATATCAAATTAATTTGAATATTTGAATATTTACAACAAACGATTACATGTAAAACTTATCAGTTTGAATATTTAAAAAAAATTGTGATTAAGCGCGGAGATGATGGGCGGAGCCTGTGCTGTCTGATTATGCGATTTAATTGTTTAAATTATGTTAAGTAGGGCGGAGAAACCTGATTGATGTCTGTAAAAGTAATATAATAATGTGTGTTTTATTATATATTGATTCTGTTGACGCTTGACCATCTTGACCACGGTTGAAGTGACCAGTGGCCAGTTGGTTAATGACCGCTGTGTGTTTGACCTTCACACCAGGGTATTATCAGAGTTGACCTCTTAAACCAGGGTTCCCTATTTTCGTGTCTCCTTGGAATGTGTACGTCAATAATCTGGGTAGACAACAACGCACTGACCAGATGGTCATCTGAATGTTAACCCTTCTCAGCAAAAACGAAACATTGACCCAATGTTGGGTTAATGTTGGGCCAGCGTCGAAGACGTTGGGCCAACGTTAACCCAAGATTGGGTCGATTTCTCGTGTTTGCTGTCATCTGAATCTTAACTCTTTTATCGCTAAAGACGACTACAGTTGTTTTTATTTCATTTCATTACTACAGCAGAATCAATCTCAGTTACTTAGAATGAAATGAGTGTTTGAAAATCAAGATTTGCAAATGTTTTGTCTCAAATTAAACAAAGATGAATAATTTTCAGTCACTTGAAGTTGTGGGCCGCGCTAGCGACGCACATCTTCAAGTGGCTGAAAATTTAAATAAAACAATTTAATTGAGTAAAACAATTTAATTTAAACTTTTAATAGTTGTATTGCATGTTTCCATCTTACACAACGCACTCTTATGAGAAATTGCCTCCTGGTCAAGGTAGTTAGCTCATTATGACCAATGTAAGGAGAATACCACACTTGAACCGTAGGTTATATAGTATATTAATTTTAAATTCAGGAATAAAGCCACAGTACTGAATTTATGGCAATTTATCGAGAAAGCACTCTCGCTGCAGAAAGAACTGACCGAAAATCAACCGTAGTATACAGTGCTCTATACAATGGGACAGATAGTTTCCCATCTATCTTGTACGATATGTATTGATTCTCTTTGTGTCCTTATACCATATTATTGTTTATTATATGCTGTACGTTGATATATTTTGTATTTTATATTGTCTGCACTAAAATTGATTTGATTTGATAAATGCTAAACTGGGCGACATTATTGTATTCACACTAAGAACAAGTCGCAAGGTAATCTTTATGCAAATGTTTGTTTATTTCTCCCAACTGATGATTAGATCAAGAGCTGTGCCAAATCGCATAATTCTAAGGGCGTGGTTTACAGACAGGCTCATCTCCATGTAGGTCACGTGTCAAGTTCAATGAAGACGTACAATTTACCCCTTAAAGCCGCCAGGGTCTGTTGAAATGTGAGTTTCTGTTAGAGTCCGTTGTCAATGTGGACAAACCGTCTCTGGTGTTAACTGGCCAGGTGAACAATCAGGCTTTGTCCTCTTTGTAGATGATTAAAAAGCCTTTGACAATGTTTGTTGTTTAAGATGTAAGCCGTGGTGGTTATAGACTGGTCAGCCGCCTGCCATCTGGGCCGCTGTCAACTCACTCACTGGCCGACACCTCCCTCTAATTTACTGACCGCTTTCTGAAGATACACGTGTAGAGTTCAGTCATATTGAATGAGAATATCACATGACCTGAATGAATGGATGAATGAATGAATGAATGAATGAATGAATGAATGAATGAATGAATGAATGAATGAATGAATGAATGAATGAAGGAATGAATGAATGAATGAATGAATGAATGAATGAATGAAGGAATGAATGAATGAATGAATGAATGAATGAATGAATGAATGAATGAATGAATGAATGAATGAATGAATGAATGAATAAATAAATAAATAAATGAATGAATGAATGAATGAATGAATGAATGAATGAATGAATGAATGAATGAATGAATGAATGAATGAATGAATGAATGAATGAAGGAATGAATGAATGAATGAATGAATGAATAAATGAATGAATGAATAAATAAATAAATAAATGAATGAATGAATGAATGAATGAATAAATGAATGAATGAATGAATGAATGAATGAATGAATGAATGAATGAAAGAATGAGTGAATGAATGAATGAATGAATGAATGAATGAATGAATGAATGAATAAATGAATAAATGAATGAATGAATAAATGAATGAATGAATGAATGAATGAATGAATGAATGAATGAATGAATGAATGAATGAATGAATGGAGTTTTAGGTCACTTTTCTATACATATACGCTAAACTGGGCAAGGAGAACATCCTGAGGATTGTGAGATGAATGAGATAACACTGCCCTCCAGGCACATAATTCGAAATGCGATCCATGGCGGCCTTTGGCCGAGCACGCTACCCCTCGGTCACAGAGGCTCCTCACAATACTGAATCTTTACGGGTGAGCGGAGAAGAAACATTTGTTTCTTTGAAACCTGAATGCTAGAGCGGGGCTCGAACCCTCAATCTCCGACTTTCCAGGCAGGTAGAACCACTGGCTCGAACCACTGCACCGGGGTCTTCCACACATCTTATGAACTAGGACATTTTTTTATTTTCGACGTTGCTTCGGCGCTCATGCAACGTTGCATTTACACTACCTGATCACTACCTGACTACGTCGCCATAACGACGATTTGAGGTTGGGCCAGCGTTGCAGACAATGGGCCAACGTCAAACCAACACTGGGTTTATCCTTAAAGCGCTGACTTTTTATTGTATAAACCATAGACACCAAAGTTTTTTTTTCAATTTGAAATTATCATAAATGTTGTATCATACGTATCATAAATAATTACCTTTTTCCGCTTTATTTGAATACCTATGTTATGGTTCTAAGGCCAGTATAGATATTTTTACTCTCACAGCGCGGGGACGTCAGACGTCAGAATCTGACGTTTATAGATGTCAGATCCTGACGTCTAAAGTCGATCCCGGAGCTGTAAGGGTTCAAAATACAGCACTCGTCCAAATAAATAAGTGCTGTATTTTTGCATTGAACGGTGTTTGTACATTGCCACACCATCAAATCACACATGACATAACTATCATACATCGCAGAGAAAAAATAGAAATCATTTTGTTAAGGTTAGACATCTCCTAAGTTTGAGGTTAGAACTACATATTGCTACATGTTGTATCATCATGAATATTTCTAATGTTGGTCCCTTAGACAATTGCTATATATTGCTAAGTACTTTTTAATTTTGTTTTAAATCAATACATATGTACATTGTTTGAACTTATTCCCCAGTTATAATAACCTGAAACAAAATCTGCCAAGCGTTGACATCCTCTCATCAATTCAACCTACAGACCGTATTATAATGCATATGGAAAAATAAAAATGGAAAATAATAAGTGATAAACTCTTTACCTCAAAAATATCGAATTCACCCCCCCCCCCCCCATTATTAAGAACAGCTATAGTAAAAAGTCACTTTAAATCTTTCACTATTGCGTTGCATGTTTTTTGCCCATTGCACCCGCAATTTTTATGCGATTGTCATGAAATTTGACAATCGTTAGTTTCTAGTCCCACGGCACCTACCCTGAAAAATTTCAAGAAAAATTATTATTGAGTTTAAAATTTAGACCATTTGACATGTAGTTATTGCGTGCGAATTATGAAACTCCTCTATAAACCCATTGATTTCCATCAGCTTCAATTACGAAATGCCACTACATGTCAAATGGTCTAACTTTTGAAATACTCATTTAAATTTCCTGAAGTTTTCAGGGTAGGCGCCGGAATACTTGCAAACAGTGCTTGCAAAATTTCATGGATATTGATTGAGAATTAACTGAGAAATCAGCGAAAAACACCCAACGCTGGTGCACAAGTTGACTGCAACTATAGATACATTTACTATTCAAAACCGCATGGTTGCCGTGGTTACGCTGCAGTCTGATAACACAAAAAATAAACCACATTTCACCTCTCACCTTTCGGGTTATCTGCAATTACAGATGACGAATCGTGTCGGTCTGGTGATTCATTGCTTTGAAACAGTCAGGTGAAGTGACATAAAAAGAAACGCTGGACACAAATAGAAAATGAGGAATGTTTAATTAAAATGGATAATTATGCAGCATACCACATTCAGCAACTAAACCCGTGTCCTGCTAAATCGGTAATTATTATATGTTTTCAAATAATTTTAAAACCAAATTAAATACAGCTATAATTAATATAATAGTTTATCTTAGTTGCTGCATGGTTAAATAATTAAACTTTTAAAAATTTAACCCTTCTTTGTCTATCAAGCTGAAAGTTGCGTTGGCAATTCAGATTCTCCCACTTTCCCGCTATTAAAGTTATCTTATTAGTTTTCACCAACTTGAATTTGTGTTTCGCGACCCACAACTTCAGGTGAATTAAAATTACACACATTTTTTAAACTTGAGACTGAACATATTGGAAATGTTGATGTTTAAACACTCATTTCTTTGATCGGCTAATCAGACGAATTATGATGAATTAAAGACGTTTATACATGTAGTTGTGCATAGCACTTAAAGTGTTAAATGGATTAACACTTTCAGCGCAAGGAATGACTTTATACATCAGAATCTGACGTCTGTAGACGTCAGATTCTGACGTCTACAGACGTCAGATTCTGACGGCTACTCTAAAGTAGATCCCCCCACCGAAGGAATAAAATATTTTTTAATGGCCGTAGACACAATAACATCGGTATTCAAATAAAGCGGAAAGAGCTAGCCTAGACATTTATGGTGATTTCAAATTAAAGAAAATACTTTAATCTCCATAGTTTTTACAAGCATATTTTAGCGTTGTAAGGGCTAAGCGCCAATATACACCATGATTTTGCTTACTTCCTTTATATTATGAGAACTGGAAAAAAAAAATTGTTGCCCGGATATGAACTTGTCTCCAATCAACAAAATTCCAAATACACCGATTTGAAAAAAAAAGGTAAATTTCACTTACTTGAAGTTATACGTAAATCGCGTCAGCGAGACACAGCTTCAAGTGAGTGTAAAATGAATAAAGTAATTAGGCGGTAAATAGGTTAATGAAGTGGTTACGGTAAAGCCTTGTAAGCCCCAGACGTTATTGAGTGCATACGTCTCAGCAGGGGTCACGAACTGACACAGTTTACGTTATAATATTTTGACTTGAGGTCATGAGTTGGTACATTGGCATCACTAGTACAAGGCTGGGCGGTGCTAATTGGTATAGGCTATACACTACACTCAATTTACACTATGCTAAAGGTATATTTATGTATAGCATGCGAACATTAAAAACCAAAGGATACTTCTCTTTGAGCAAGCAAAAGATTAAACAAAATTGTGCTACTGTATGCTTTAAAATCTTGACAAAATGTATTAATTCGTTGTTGTGACTAAGTTATCATCACTATTTTTTCTTCTAAAATTAGCACATCAAAAAGTTAAATGTCACAAGCACATTTTGTATCCGTCTATTGTATAGTTTGAAAGTGACCAGTTGTTCATGTGTTGACTTAACCCTTTAACCTTTGAAGCGCCGAATTACATTCGTATAAACCATGGAGACCAAAGGGTTTTTTCAATTTGAAATCATCATAAATGTCTTAGTCAGCTCTTTCTGATTCATTTGAATACCTATGTTATGGGTCTACGACCATTAGAAATACTTACACTTTTACAGTGCCGGGATCGACTTCAGGGCCCGTATTCTCGTACAAGTTACGATATATCGTAGGCTTCAGATTGGTCGAGATGGCCATCTCGACCAATCAGAGGCCTACGATATATCGTAACTTGTACGAGAATACGGGTCCAGTCGTTAGAATCTAACGTCAACAGACGTCAGATTCTGACGACTAAAGTAGGTCCCGGCACTGTAAGGGTTAAAGCACTGAAATATTTTTGTATGACAAAAAGTTTCATTTGAAGTCATCATAAATGTCTTCGTTAACACTTTCCGCGTCATGTGAATACCTATGTTATGGGTCTGCGGCAATTATAAAGATTTTACTCTTTCAGTGCGGGGATCACGTCCGCCGGGCTGAGAGGGTTAACATAACAGTGCAGTGTCTGCTTGTCTACTTTGAGTAACGTACATCTACCTTGTCACCTTTATCACTTTAATCGCAGCTTCTTTGCGATATTGTCTTACTTTCCCATTTCATATTCTGTAGACCACAGAGTTAAATGTTAGATGATATATCAGATTATATGTCAGATTATATGTCAGATTGTACCTCATTCTCTCCTTGAGAAATGACCCCTATCATGCCGCGTGACGTAACTGTCACGTGCAATCAGTGGCCGTACAAGACATGGCGATCTTGACATTGTCACAGTATCAACTGATCAATGTCACTTTCTATATTCAAGTTGACTAATACAGACATATTAGCAAGCTTGTAAAGTAATGTTTTAATAACAAAGCGCGGTGCTTAATGTAATAAAATATATATGAGGATAAAAATAGAAGCCAGTGATGACATTGTAAACAAAATGAAATGAATGGGGTGTTGGGCCACCTTTGTGCACATATAGGCTAAACTGGGCCATGAGAACCTCTTGAGGATGACGACATTATACGAACGGCAATTTTAAGATTTTAATAATAATTTTTATGAACTGCATATTGTGTAATAATAACCTAATAATACTACATAACATTGCATAATGTAAACAAGTAGGATCTGTTAATCTGTAATATTCTAAATAAACGTTAGAAATATAAGCTAAATGTTTATTGGAGAACATACAATATCGATAAGGTACCAGATTCTCTCACAATTTAATAGTTTATACAATCGCTAGAGGCCTCTCCTGTCAAAATGTCCCAGAACATAGACAGAAAATAGACAAACATGCCTGTAATCTTACATAATTAATTACAACTTGATAGAGCATCAAATGTTCACTTCGTCTTTTAACACCAGAGACACAGACAACATTATTTACTCTACCAGAAATCACTGTTTTACCAGATCTAGGAATCTATAGGGATAGATAGATTCCTTGACCCGATCTGGTAACTTTAGGAAGTGATCCGTGCATCTCAACCCTTACAGCGCTGATTGTATAAACCATGGAGACCAAAGAGCTAGTATTAATTTGAAGTCATTATAAATGTCTTAGTCAGCGAAAATATTTTTTGTGTAAACCATGAAGACCCAAAGTTTTTTTAAATTTAAATCATCATACATTTCCTAGTCAGTTCCGTTTGCTTCATTTGAATATACCTATGCCATTGCTCTACGCCCATTATACAATTCTTATTTCTTTCAGTGCGGGGACCGTCTTTAGACGTCAGAATCTGACGTCTAAAGACGGTCCCAACACTGAAAGGGTTAAATGACCCGGCACGTGACCCGGAGATGACCCACTCTACAGATCACGCCCATCACAGGAACAATCTGCCAGGAATAACAGCCTTGTAGTGTGACCATGACACGTCTCCATGGATACGGGAAAAGTCAAGAATGTGAGCTCAATTCATTCACCCATTGCCTGTAAGCATGATGGCCGTATGCCCGATTCACTCACCCATTGCCTGGGGAACCTATTGGCCGTGAGCTTAATTCATTCGAAATCACCCATTGCCTGGTGAGCCTGTTGATCGTGAAGCTGATCCTCCTCTCTACAAACAAACACAGGAAATGTCCACAAGCATTAGCCACACATGTGATCTGATTCACTCATTATAATAGGGGATTTAAACTGCGTGTTATACATGGCATGCGTGTGTGGTCACACAGCAAAGACGACATGTCCACCAAATGATGGTACATTATTGGGCCAGCGTCGCAGACGGTGGTCCAATAATGTTCAATCATTGGCGGAATGTTTCGCGTGTGTGGTCACTTACTTCCTGATGGCCTTTATAAAGAAATTTCCTTGGTGTAGGGCACTGGGGGACAAAAGCGTGGATACAGACACATTTGCTAGGGTACATAGCGATGCTCGGACTGTACATCCTCTCTAGAGATTCTCTAGAGAGGATGTACAGTCCGAGCATTGCTATGTACCCTAGCAAATATGTGTGTATCCACGCTTCTGTCCCCCAGTGGTGATGGGGCTATGGTAGGTCCTGAATACAATACACAAATCAGAGCCACGCTGACGGTAGTCAGATTTTAGTACGACAAGGTGCGACCCAAGTTTATTACACCGTAATAACAGACTCTGTGTACGATACAAAGTCTGTAATCATTACCATTCGTAAAACTGTACCCCAAAAAACCGGTGTGCGGAGGATTGCGCAATGAATTAATGTTCGATCAATTATTTTTATTTTACTTTAAAATAACAGATTTATTTTATAATGACAAAATTTACATTAGATTAATACCTTAACGTGAGGATTTAAACACCAGCCTTTATAGGTGAATTTATCATAGGTTCGTTTCGGAATAACTTTATATGATAGTTCACAATGACAAATATATCGGGTGTTTACAGGTTGGAATAGGCTTACCCCTACATTTGTCATGACATTGTTGATATGTGCACTGGTCACCATGCCATACAAAAAAACATATTTTGTTATAGGGGCGGGGGCCCTAGGGTAGTGGTTAGCACCGCTGCCTTTCACGCTAGAGTTCGGGATTCGGTTCCCGGTCTCGGCGGTTTGAAAGCAACAAATATGTTTCTTCCCCATCCCCGTGTGAAACTCAGTATTGTGGGGAGCCTCCGTGACCGAGAGGTAGCGTGCTCGACCTCAGATCGCCAGGGCTCGAATTTCGAATCCTGTGTCTGGAGGACAGTGTCATCTCACCATCCTCAGGAGGTTCTCCAGGCCCAGTTTAGCCTATATGTGCACAAAGGTGGCCTAAAACCAAATTCATTTAATTTCATTTTGTTATAGGCCTACTGTCCATCTCTGACGCTACACCGTGTACTTGCGCCAAACGCGGACCTACTAGACATCACCTGCATGTACAATGTACAGGTATATGATTATGTAACGTGTGGTGCGGTTTCATAAACACTTGGACAGCTAATTGGTTACTAGAAAGAAAAACTAACTCGCGGTTATACACCTAGCATAATAAGTGCGTAGGTATGGTTGAATAATAAATAATAATGTTGAGGACCATGTGACATCATAAACAGAGGTGATCTTCTGCACACATTGTTCTCAACAACCATGGAGTCTCTACTGTGTATCTCTATGTAAAAAGACACTTGGACATGTAATTACAATACGATACTCAGATATAATGTAGAAACACAGCTTCTTTGACTTACACCTAACATATTAAGTGTGGACGTAATGATTGAATAACATATCTTAACCCTTTAACTACAAAGTCCGCTCTTAATTCGTCTTATTAGCCAATAAAATCACAGTTATTGGGAATGAAATGAGTGCTTTAAAAATCGAGATTTGCCACTTGAAGTCGTGTGTCGCGGAAGCGAGACACAATTTTTAAGTGGGTAAAACAGAGTTTTATTAATCTTAGCGCTGCAAGGGTTTAGTAAGATGACAAGTAGGGATGAGGACTAAGTATCCGCGGCTACTTATCTATTGAAGTAGCGATGGGCGTTGGTTTCCACGGCTACTTATCTATTCACACATCTAATATAATCGGCCTATCTAGTGTCCTTGTTACACCTAACATAATAAGTGTGGATGTATGATTGAGTAATATATCTTATGTAAAGTGACAAGATGTGATCAGGAACAAGGCCACTCATCAGACACAAGCCTCTGTTGGGTGAATGGTGGGCCAGCGTCGCAGACGGTTAGCCAACATTAACCCTTTCAGTGCGGGGATCGACTTTAGACGTCAGAATCTGACGTCTAAAGTCCATCCCCGCACTGAACGTGTAAGATACTTTTAATGGTCCATAACATAGGTATTTAAATGAAGTGGAAAGAGCAAATTAGGACATTCATGATGATTTCAAATTGAAAGAAACCCTTTGGTCTCCATGGTTTATATAGTAATATTTCAGCGCTCTGAGGGTTAAATCAACACTCAACGTGTGTTATTTTCTGGACTTATCATCTTATGACACAGCTGATGTAATATGGGTATCAATTGCCCTTGTTAGTGTAGGAGGGGTCACTCCTGTCACCACTTAACACAGTAAGGGGATTATATCACAGTAAATCACAGGAGTGATCATAATGATCACCATGATGAACTAAACTTAACTGCTTGTCGCATAATATATACTATTACTATTACTATTACTAAAATTTATATTGCGCCTAAACTCAAGTGATTCATAAGCGCAAGTTCATTGCTGTTGACAAATATTATTGAAGCTGTTTATATCATTCGTTAAACAAGTATGTTGTGAGATGTATCTTAAATGACGAAATACATCTGATATCGAAATACATCTGATATCGGCAAACATTTCCACAGCCTTGGTGCAGCATGCAGTGACAAAGGCACGATCGCTGGCTAATAGCTCCACATGGTGTATTAAATAACATCATCAGAGAGCCATTGACCTTGTCAGTGCGGGGAACGACTTTAGACGTCAGAATCTGACGTCTGAAGTCGGTCCCCGCTTTGAAAAGATAAAATATTTATAATGGTCATAGACCCACAAAATAGCTATTCAAATGAAGCGGGAAAAAGCTTAATTAGATATTAATGATAACTTCAAATTGAAAGAAACCCTTTGGTCTCCATGGCTTATATAAGAATATTTCAGCGCTGTAAGGGTTAAACCTACATTGCTGGGCCGTATTCTCGTACAAGTTACGATATATCGTAGGCTTCGGATTGGTCGAGATGGCTATCTCGACTTGGTCGAGATGGCTATCTCGACCAATACGAAGCCTACGATATATCGTAACTTGTACGAGAATACGGCCCCTGAACGTGTGTTATTTTCAGACTGATCATCTTATGACACAGCTCATATAACATGGGCATCAAGTGCCGCTTGTGAGTGATCACGCCAGTCACCAGTTGGTTCAATGTTGATCCAGCTTAGTAGATGTTGGGCTAACATTGAACCAACACCGACTCAGGGTATCATTTTTTCACGGTAAATCACACTCTCTGACATAATCCGGCTATCAAGTGTCCTTGTTACTTTAGGATGGTGGATCACGCCTGTCAGTTTGGTCATAATCGCACGCCACACAGTAAGATAATTATATCACGGTAAATCAACGGAATGATGATCATTATGATCTAAACATAACCCTCTTGTCACACATTATAGCTCAACATCATGTACATGTAAAAAATATCATTAGAATATCATTAGAATCATTATGGAAAGACTTCCTTTTAAAAATCAAATCAAGATTATTGCAGACATGTAAAATACATCATATTACACAGCAAATAGTACACAATAATACAATGGTATAAGACATCAAAAGAAACAATACATGTTGTATATGGTATTTGTGCAAAGCAACTGATATTTATTTAAGCCAAACACTTGGGTATTTTAGAACGGAAAATTATATTTTGAGTGTTTATAAATTGAGACATTTCCATTCAAATTGAGGCAGGAATTGTTGAAGCAATTCACACCACAGTGAATGGAAATTGAATCTACTCACCGTAAACATTGCCGTAAACCTGAAACTAAAAGGTTTAGAATACAGTCTACTCACCTACAGACGTCAGATTCTGACGCATAAAGACGATCGCCGCGCGACAACCTATGAAAAAAAGTGGCACAATTGAAATTGAATACTTCACTTTAACGTGTTGAAAATTGAAAAATTGGATGTACGTGTAGAAAAAAATGATTGATTCAACTTCAGTTTGTTTAATTTGGGAAAACTATGTCCTTCTTTGTTTAGGTTAACACGTTTCCCACATTTCATGCGCGCATCTCTGGTGCAATTTACAGCTTCAAATTTATGAAAAATTGTTTAAAAAATTAGAACTGTTGAGATTACAATAGTATGGGATCCGAAACTCAATTCAAATCAATAATTTGATTCTAATTCTACTTAAATCACAGCAGAATGGCATGCTGAATTTACCACGTGGTCGACAGCCAGGATTCTAGATTGGTTACAGATAGACTTGTACTTGACCAAGTCTGTTAAGATATACTGTGACCAGCCCCATGACTGTGATTGACAGATGTAATGTGATTTTTTGACAAACAGCAGCCTCTCTGTCAGATAACAGCATGAACAGGGTGATTATCAGATCAAGTGAGCCATTTCTAGCACTATGACCATGGAGGTATTAATATTTGATTTGTGCTGATCATATCTTGGTCCGTCACACGCTGTGAAAATAGCGCAATTACTCTTTGAGAATAATCTCTAACTAATCTATACCAATCAAACAAATCCTGATCGTGATAATGGCCCGAGATAGCCTTGTACTTGACTGAAGTCTGTCCCTTTCAGCGATAATCAGGATTATAGATGTTTTGATTTGTTTAATTAGGAATGAAATGACTTGCAAATTTGCAAATGTTTGGTTTAAAATTCAACAAATATGAGTAATTGTCACCGACTTAAAGTCGTGGGTCGCGGTAGAGACACAATTTGGGGTTTGTGGAAATGTAATTGTGTAATTTAGCGCTTTAAACCTTACAACGCGGGGATCGACTTTAGTCGTCAGAATCTGACGACTGTAGACGTCAGATTCTGACGCCTAAAATCGATCTCTGCACTGTAAGAGTGAACATATTTATAATGGCCGCAGACCAATAACATATGGTATTCAAATAAAGCGGAAAGAGCCAACTGAGACATTTATGATGATTTCAAATTAAAAAAAAAAGAAAAGTTTGGTCTCCATGGCTTATACAAACACATTTCAGCGTTGTAAAGGTTTAGAGTCAATACCGTCCCATGGCTGTAACCAAGAAATCCTTGCTGTAACTGACAGGTGAACCAAGAACGTCTTTGGATGAACTGTGATTTTTGCCAAACACCCCTTGTCAAATAACAGGGCAATTACCATGGGATACTAGATTCTTCTGTCAGATAAAGTCAAACATTTCTACAATTGACCATGGAGGTATTAAAATTTGCTTTCCGCAAACTAACACCATCATTGGTCCAATGTTGGTTTAATATTGGCCCATCATCTTCGGCACTAGGCGAGAGACCGAACCAACATTGGGTCAATGATTTGATTGATTTCTGATTAGCTGTCTGTCGCACGTTGAGAAAATAGCTCAATTACACTCACTGTGATAAAAATCTCTAACTAAACTATCAATCTAACAAATTTGATTACTAATAATGCCCCCCCCCCCCCACCACCACCTGCCGTGGATAAATAAGTTACATGCTCTGGGCACGCTACCCCTCAGTCACAAAGACTCTAACAATATGAATATTTATGGGTGGGTGGGGAAGAAACATTTTGTTTAAATATTGCGAGCGTGGTGGGGGGGGGGGGGAGGATTGTGTGATTTAATCGGCTAATAAAACGGATAAACGCACATAGTTGTGATTAGCAATGAAAGGGTTATTGTGGTATGTGATTTTTGTCAGTTTTATCTCAGGGCTCAATAATCTGGCCAGAATGTTCGTTCATGTTTTTGTTTATTTTTCAAACACATCACTGCTTCATACGTTTTCAATCGGACAGGTGGCGTTATTTTATCAGTCATATTTCCTCGCGTGTCTCGTTATACTTGACACGAATAATTAGTAGAGCGACATAAAAGGACGAAATACTGATAGCGGCATGTTATCACGCCTTCGCAAAGAGGTTACCCGCTCTCTGATGATGGTAGTGCCACCTGGCGGAAATAACAGCTACAAACACAAGTGTAATTGTCATCATGATCCTACGATAAAAAGAAGGCAGAGAAAGGAATAGAAAAAAAGAAGCAGTACTACAGAACCCTGAATGGACCAGGCTGGTGCTGATATATTGTGTCCTAAGTTTTTTCATTTATTCTAAGCTGGAATTGCTAATATTCAGCATAAATTTACGAAAAATATAATTACATAATAAAATAGACATACCTTGAATTTAATGATTTTCTTAATTGAGCGTCTATCGCAAGCTATTTGACATGATTTGTATTCTCATACAAGTTACGATATATCGTAGGCTTCCGAATGGCCATCTCGATCAATCCGAAGCCTACGATATCTGATAATTTGTACGAGAATATGGGCCCTGATTTCAGTAGTATTCAACAGAAAAAGGATTTATTTTTCTGTTAAAACATATTAAAACTCTTTAATCTGGCCTAATTTAAAGGCTTGTAATTGGTCGAGATATTTGTCTCGACTAATCAGATACTTATAATCATATACTGAGATATAGTTGATTCAGTACTTGAGAGCAGCCGCCACGGTGACGTCGTGATAGGGTCGTACCCATCACCACCTTATCAGCTCGATCATTAGCCCTGATTAGACTATGTCATAGAACTTATCTGACCTCTAGTGGCCAGGAATGGCAATCAGCGTTATCACAAGGGTGCCAACAGCCAGCGGGAGACGTTGGCCCAATGCTGGTTCAATGTTGATCCACCGGATTCGACGCTTGCCCAACATTATCTCCGCATAACCATTTCCAAGGAGACCCCTCCTCAAAGTCGTGCTGATATATTTTGAGCATGCACTCTTATTTTTGGGCGATGTGCACAATTTCCGCGTTTTAGAATATGGACCAAGTTGCTGACACTGTATATTTTGAAACTTTCAGACATTAATCCATAGGTTCCATCAAATCAAATCAAATCAATTTTATTGCAGACAATGTAAAATACATCATATTACAACAGCAAATAATACACAATAGTAATACAATGGTATAAACACAATTAATACATATCGTATAACCTTTTAGATAAAAATGTTTGTGTTTATATTATTTGAATACGATAATTTTCTAATGTCTATCGCGTGCAATTATGGTAAATCTAACTGTCCCATTGTAATATAATAATATATCCTTGGTTATTATATATTATTGGTATCATACTATATGCATGAACAATTTGAAAACTCTATGATTTTTTCCGGGTTGTCCTCCATAATCACCTATTTTATACTATACTATCTTTTGTCATAGGCGATTCAAATCCCACGTTACTTGAAAACGGTCTCTTCTCTCAAAGACGCGTCAGCTCCAAAAACATTCAGGCTTCGTCACATGATTATTGCTCAACATTTGCATGCCCCCAAGAGAGCAGCCCGAAACTAAAGGTTTAAAAATGAGAAGACAGTGATACATAGTGGAAACTTACATTAACCTTGAGGCGCTGACATTTTTTTGTATAAACCATGGAGACCAAATGGTTATTTTTATTTTGAAATCATCATAAAACTTTATTAGTTATTTCCGCTTCTATTGAATACCTATGTTATGGGTCTACGGCCACTTTAAATACTTTAATTCTTACAGCGCGGGGATTGACTTCAGACGTCAGAATCAGACGTCTACGACGTCAGATTCTGACGTCTAAAGTCGATCCCTGCACTGTCAAGGTTAATTAAAAAAGAGAACTTTTTGTATTTGACAATATTGTTGGGTTAGCTCTGTTTGACAATGTTGTGTGTTCATTTGAGTATGATATGGGCTGATACCGACATACGTCTCAAAGTGACAATCACTGCGCAGAGTGTGACAGTCAGATATAATCCCACTGCGAAGGTGGGCCAGCATTGAAACAACATCGGTTGTGTATTTCGTGTTCAGAGTTTCACGTGCCTCAGCCACATGTAAAAATGAAATGAATCGGGCTTCAGGCCACTTTTGTGCACACACAGGCTAAATTGGGCCAGGAGAACCTCCTGAGGATGGTGAGATGAGTGAGATGACACTGTCCTCCAGACACATGATCCGAAATTCAAACCCTGGAGGTCTGAGGCCGAGCACGCTACCTCTCAGTCACGGAGGCTCCCCACAATACTAAGTTTTACGAGTGGATGGAGAAGAAACATTTTTGTTTCTTTCAAACCGCCGAGACCGAGAACCGAACCCCGAACTCGTGAAAGCCAGCGGTGCTAACCACTACCCTAGGGGCCCCGCCCCAGCCACATGTAGATCTAATGACGTCACACGTGGTATGCCGTGGTTACGTTGTGGTTTGATAACCTGATTTGCACCATCTGTCACGAAACCAGACAATTTCAAGTTTCACTTCTGCCAAGGTTATCAATAATAACCCGCTTCGAGATATATGTTTCTCAGTTTAAAATAATACGCGGGATCGACTTTAGACGTCAGAATCTGACGTCTATAGTCAATGCCCACACTGAAAGCATTACAAATTTCTAATGGCCGTAGACCCATAACGTAGGTATGCCAATGAAGCAAAAAGAGTTAACTAAAACCTTTACGATGATTTCAAATTGAAAAATAACATTTGGTCTCTATGGTTTATACAAAAATATTCATTTGAAAAGGATAATAATTTATAGAGATATCAAAATGTATACAAAACCAGATAGGTATTACACGGCGTAAAATACATAACTTTAAAGCACAAATCCATAATTTTATTTTGTTCACGAGCCACAACTCCAAGCTGGTAAAACTGAATTACACCTGTAAAAATTGAACCAGCACAAAAGCCAATCTAGCAAGCTCAATGTTCATTTCGCCAGGGAATTTATTTGCTTGCAAAAAATAAAAATATAAATATATAAGCTCAAAACGGCTGTAGAAGTATTCTATATAAACCAAGAGAACAACGGTTTTTGTTTAATTTGTTCAAATCATCATCAATGTCTTAGACAACTCTTTCTGTTTCATTTGAATACCTATGTTATGGGTCTACGGTCAAATAGTTTACTCTTTCAGTGCAGGGAACGACTTTAAACGTCACAATCTCAGTTTACCATTGTCATCTTCATTCACTACAAGCCGCAAATTGCTGCCGCAATTCTCGACTTGTAGTGGATAAAGATGATTTGAAGTGGGTGAAAAATTAAAGAAAATTGCCATGTATTGGTAAACCGGTTTCATGGAAATATTCATTCTAAAACCCTTGGTTGTAGGAAAATTAAGTCTGTTTTCAGGGATGTAAAATGATGCTTTAATGCATCGTGAGGGCTTAGAAGGTTACACGTCACAATCTCATGTCTAAAGTCGATCCCTGCAGAGATTAATGAATGTCTTTAGATACAATTTAAATATTAATATATATTTTCAAATCTACAGTGACGGTTACATCCCCGGGGGTTGTGGGTGTGATAGATCCATACCGCTTACAGGGAGATCAGCCGGGGTGATGACGGGGGGGGGGGGGTGGAGTGGATGGTCACCCCCTGGTCAGCAGTGGTCAATCCTGGCAGATCTCAGGGGGAATGTGGTGATCAGTGGCACATAATGCCCTGAGGGGGTTGGTCCTGACTGCTGGATATTCGCTGCAGGGATCTATATGGATCATAACTATACAGCCTGAGGAAAGATCACATCTGGAAAATAATGAGTGTCCAGGTACATATTCAAAGCGTCTACTTATTATCTAAAAGTGTTGTATATCTGCAATTAAACCCTTTCAGCGCGGTGACTGACTATAGACGTCAGAATTTGACGCTAGAATCTGACGTCTATCAGGCTGTACAAATTTAATGAAATAAGATTAAGGCTATTACCGGCCTCGGAATGGTTTTCAAGTAAACATAGCAAAGCACACAATTATTATTTGTCACCCTGAAAGTTTTTTTTACAAAAAAGAGAGATCAGCCGGGGTGATGACGGGGGGGGGGAGTAGATGGTCACCCCCTGGTCAGCAATGGTCAGTCCTGAGTAGATCTCAGGGAGGATATGATGTCCAGTGGAAAATACTGCCCTGGGGGTGGGGGGGGGGGGTAGCCTGGTGGCACATACTACCCTGGGGGTTTACTTCTCGGATTTATATGTGTGATACATCTGGCCAAATAAATGATAGATGTGGCAGGCAAGTCATGCCTGAACACTAATGTATATTTTCCAGTCGATATCTTACTGTTTTAGCTCGACGGCTCATTAACCCTTTTAGCCCTCACGATGCATTAAAGCATCATTTTACATCCCTGAAAACAGACTTAATTGTCCTACAACCAACGGTTTTAGAACAAAAATTTCAATACAACTGGCTGACCAATACATGGTGATTTTCTTTAATTTTTAAACCACATCAAATCATCTTCATCCACTACAAGTCGAGAATTGCGACAGCAATTCGCGGCTTGTAGTGGATGAAGATGACAATGGTAAATTCAGGCTTTGAGGGGTTAATAGTTCCTGGTACAAATAATGATGTCTAAATATTAACCCTCCAGGCGCTAAAATATGTGTATATCTTACCTTAGAGACCAAAGGGTTTTTTCCAAATTTAAATAATCATAAATGTACTAGTTTTTCTGTTTTTTTCTGTTTCATTTTAATATCTATGTTATGGGTCTACGACCATTATAAATATCTTACCTCCTATTAAATAGGGTAGATATCATAGTTCATATCATGGAGTGTGACGGCTCCATACCGCTTACGGGGAGATGACAGGGGGTGGAGGTGGAGTGGATGGTCACCCCCTGGTCAACAGTGGTCAGTCCCAGAAGATCCCGATAATAATAATGGTCATTCCGGGTATGTGAGAGTGGGGTGCATACCTCTTAAACGGTGATCAGACGGGGGGTGGAATGTATTGTCACCCCCTGGTCAGCAGTGGTCAGTTCTAGTAGATCTCAGTGATATTAGTGGCGTAGTGGCACAAACTGCCCGCGGGGTTCATTGTGAATGATGATCTATATGGGTTATATTAGCCCGAGGGCTAGATAGCTGGTGGCACTTACTGCCCTGGGGGTAGTGGGGGGGGGGGGGGGGGCGAGGGGTGATCATGACTGCTGGATAATCACTACAGGGATCTATATGGATCATAATTATACAGCCTGAGGAAAGATCACATCTGGAAAATAAAGATCTGAGTTTCTTTAAGTTCTAAGTTTTATCTTATCTTAACTTCTTCTCATTTCCATTAGAAAAGATAA
>OZ024905.1:99727224-99827224 GCA_964017125.1 Flabesymbios commensalis | reverse complement strand
ATAAAATTTCAGTTTTCATTTTTGATCCAGAAAAGAGTGTTGTTTTATTCTCTCACCCAACGCAGCCTACCCACGAGTTGGGGGACCTGGACAAGCCCAGAACGTATTGGTAAAAGGGCCAAGATCTTTATATTAAAGGGCCTAGAACTTTTCAGTGGCGAGCTTGCCAGGATCATGGCTTTAGCGTGGGTGAGAGGATAATAACTACTTTATAAATTAATTAAAATAAGTGTTATACATTTTTTGGCTACTAAACTTAGAAAACAACTTCATACATTCATTTATCATGGATGCCTCACAATTTAACAAATACACTGATGGCCTGGCCCAAGTGGAAGCACAAAGGATTGTTGAGAAGAAACAAGTGAGAATACAAGCTGCAAACTCGGAAAGACTAAAGGGTCAGATAAAGCAGACAACCGTCTGTGACGGCAGTAACCCGTCGGCGGTTCGAATCTGGATTAAAGAGATTGAACTAGCACGGAAACTGCTGGCGTCCAAGCAAACCATCAGCTTGGCTTCAAGGACAGTTGCTGGTCCTTTAAGGCATGAACTAGAGAGGTTCATCTCGGAGTATATGTCCACTCATTCCTCCGCCAGAGACGACGTTCCATGGGAGACTGTAAAGGAACATATATCTGCATCATTCCTGCATATTAATGAGGCAAGTGCATTGCGTGATGAGTTGGAAAAAACCAACCAAAGCGCATATGAACCGGAAGCTGGATATAACCGACGATTCCGGGAAGTGGCTGATGCAGCATATCCCACAGCAGACAGGAATGACGATCAGAACAGGATCTTGATTCGTGCCTATGCCCGAGGATTACGCAGTTCTGAATTGGCCAGAAAATTGGTAGAAGAAGGGGCGCCTTTTACGCTGGAGGAGCATAATGGATGCTGTTCCATAGTCCCCATGACAATTAAAACCACTGGGCCACCCATCAGTTTGCCTGCATACCGTACTCCACTGGTGAAGAGGAAGCTCGTGGAAGAAGCAGTGGCCGACATGTTGGCCGAGGGGGTAATTCGGCCAAGCTCATGTCCCTACGCCAGCCCTGTCACTCTAGTTCCAAAGAAGGATGGGACAACGAGATTTTGTGTGGACTATAGAAAACTTAATAGTGTAACAGTGCGAGACCAATATCCACTCCCACAGATTCAAGACATTTTCGACCAGATAGGGGGCAGCACCATCTTCAGCACTTTGGATTTAAAGGCCGGGTACTGGCAGCTGCCAATGGAGGAAGAGTCAATAGCAAACCGCAACCTTTACCTGAAGCCAGGACCGCCATTGTGTGGCATATCTGGCCAGTCCATTGACGTGAAAGGAGTCACTCAGATTAAAATTGACAATACCAGAACAGTGGTAAAAGTTGCTGTGGTTGGAAAAATGGACCACGAAATGATCCTAGGTGCAGATAACCTGCGGAGAGGACAAGGAATTATAAATTTTCGAGATGATGAACTTTTCTGGCATAACAAAGTGTGGCCTCTTCATCGCATAGGAGGGCTCTATGTGGACAGTATCGGGCCACTTTTGCCAGAAACAGGAAGCCAAGCAGTGAATAAAATAGTACAAAGAAATTCTGACATTTTCTCAGCTAAAGGTGAGCATAATGGATGCTGTTCCATAGTCCCCATGACAATTAAAACCACTGGGCCACCCATCAGTTTGCCTGCATACCGTACTCCACTGGTGAAGAGGAAGCTCGTGGAAGAAGCAGTGGCCGACATGTTGGCCGAGGGGGTAATTCGGCCAAGCTCATCTCCCTACGCCAGCCCTGTCACTCTAGTTCCAAAGAAGGATGGGACAACGAGATTTTGTGTGGACTATAGAAAACTTAATAGTGTAACAGTGCGAGACCAATATCCACTCCCACAGATTCAAGACATTTTCGACCAGATAGGGGGCAGCACCATCTTCAGCACTTTGGATTTAAAGGCCGGGTACTGGCAGCTGCCAATGGAGGAAGAGTCAATAGCAAAAACCGCTTTTCGATGTCATATGGGCCACTATGAGTTTCTGAGGATGCCATTTGGCTTTACCAATGCGCCTAGTGTGTTTCAGCGTACAATGGATAAAGTACTGGCTAGCTTGATTGGAAAGTGTGTGATGGTCTACATTGACGATATTGTTATCTACAGTGAAAATATGGATGATCATCTAGCCCATATTCAACTGGTTTTTGACTGTTTACGAAAAGCCGGTCTACGGTTAAAACCAACAAAGTGTTCTTTCGGACTACCCAGTGTGAAGCTATTAGGATATATTGTGAATAAGGATGGAATTGCAGCAGACCCGGAAAAAATACAAGCCATACAAAATTTGGCGCCACCCACTGACATCAAAGGGGTAAGATCATTTTTAGGTATGACAGGTTTCTATCGGCAGTGTATGTCTAATTATGCCGCAGTGGCTGAACCCCTAGAAACACTTAAACGCAAACATGCCCACTTCCAATGGGGCACACCACAACAAAATGCTTTTGAACAATTAAAAGGACTCTTAACCTCTTCTAGTGTGATGGCTGCACCCAAAATTAACCACCCCTATAAACTTTACACTGATGCTTGTGAATATGCTGTTGGGGCAATCTTGGTCCAAGAAGATGAAAAAGGAGTTGAGAGGGTGATACAATACATTTCTCATTCTCTATCCACGACCCAACGAAAATGGGCCACTATTGAAAAAGAAGCCTTCGCTGTAGTCTATGCCATTAACAAGTTACGACCCTACCTATATGGGGCAAAATTCACTGTATTCACAGACCACAAACCCCTCACCTCCCTCTTCACAAAGGACATGCAAAATACAAAAATACAGCGATGGGGTGTGCTATTAGCTGAATATGGAGCTCAAATTAAATATCGGGCTGGCAAAAACAATATTCGTGCAGATATGTTATCTCGGATACCACCACAAAGGGAAATAGCAACTTTTGATTGTGACCAATGGGTGGACCCTGCAGCCATACCAGATCAGAGAATTGAGGAGCAACTGCCCCTCCTTCAGGATGGATTCGATATGACTATCATAGTTAGAGATCAAGAACAGGAGTTTGCTGAATTACGTAAACGGGCCGATAATGATGATGAGGAAAACAGTTATATCTTGATAAACAATGCCTTATATAGTGTGAGAAAACCTACCCCCTACTCAGCTGACTACCCCCGATTAGTCCTTCCCTCAGCCCATCAGAATACTGTCATTGATCGCGCTCACAAAGAAGTTGGACATATGGCTACTGAAAAAACTCTAGATCGTCTGCGAGAAGCATATGTGTGGCCTAGCATGAGAAAGACAATCCGGGAGCGATTGAGATTGTGCCCTGTATGCCAGGTGCACCAACGTCGATCAGACCATGTACCTATGGGGGAAATGCCTCTCGCACAATACCCTATGCAAATAGTAGGGGCCGATTTAATTGGACCATTCGTCCCCTCCCTCTCTGGCAATAAATACGTTCTAACAATTATCGACCACTGCACTGGTTGGGTTGAAGCATTTCCCCTTCCAAATAAATCAAATGAAAGTGTCTGGAATGCATGGGCCACTCAGTTTGTACCACGACACGGAGTTCCAGAGCTCCTAATCACTGACAATGGCCAAGAATTTTGCGCCAAAGCTTGGGTGGATTATCTGAAGAAATTAGGAGTTATTCACCACCGCACATCCCCTGTACATCCACAGTCCAATGGGCGAGTAGAACGATTTAATCGTACTTTGAAAGAAATGTTAGCATTAAAGGGCCTAGAACTTTTCAGCGTGTTGGCGCCTGGCGTGTGGTGAAATGAGACACCTCTGAAATGAATCATTTGCGTAACAGCCATGCAATAATTGTATGCATGAAAATGTTTCTTTTAATGCTGTGTCTTTAGTCCTTGGTTAATGTTTTTCTTTCACTTAGAGCTGAAATTGCTTCTTACCATATTCTTGTATCAACCTTGAAATCATCACAAATGTTTTATTTTGCTCTTTCCACTTCATTTGAATACCTATGTTATGGGTCTACGGCCATTATTACATATGTTACCCTTTCAGTGCGGGGATCGTCTTTTGACGTCAACATCTAACGTCTGTAGACGTCAGATTCTGACGTCTCAAGTAGATCCCTGCGCCGAAAGGCTTAAATGGATGCAAACAATATCAATTTTTAACTAAAGTCAACATATCTAGCCTTTTTGTTGGGTACAATTCATAATTATATAAAGATGACGCTGCCCCATTTTTTCAGTGAGACCCCACAAATGGTTCACTGCTGTGGTACAGCGTCTGGGAGTAGTGAAATTCTTTTTGCATTCTATGGATCCTAGAGACAAAAAATTGTCTGAGTTGACGCCTAGAAAAACATACAAATAATAACAATTCAAAAGTAAAGGAAAACGTACACATCAATCTATTTTATGTCTCAGTCATTCTGTTGGCTTTCACGTATAAGCAGCCTAGCTAAGACTGATAAGTTAGTACTTCTAGTCTGTCCGACTGTGGAAGCTGGTCCAAAGTGAAATTTAGCTTTTCGGTATATACTCAGTCATTTCTCAAGCGACTTTTAATCTCTATCGAATTTCTGAGGCCGAGCACGCTACCTCGCAGTCACGGAGGCTCCCCACAATACAGAATCATTACGATTGAGCGGAGAAGAAACATTTTTTTTAACGTGAAGGCCAGAGTGGGGTTTAAGCCCGCGATCTTCGACTTTCCAAGCAGGTAGCGTTGCCGACTGCACTAAAAAAAGCAAAAGTTAAGGGGTTCAACACTCGTGTCTGGAGATCATAATACATTGAACTGGTGTTGACTTAATGTTGGTCCATGGTTTTCGACGTTGGCCCAACATTAAACTTGCGTTAGCTGGGGTAGACATGGATTCTAATTATAGATTTGTTGTCGGGAACAGAAGCAGGTGTGTGGAGATCATAACAGGGATGAAGGTCATAATAGGGTGAAGGTTATAACAGGGGTGAAGGTTATATAAGGTTCTAAGGCACCAATCCCAGCCAACGTCAACAAGTCAAGAGGCGGAACAAACATGGCATTATGCTGACTATACAAAGGTGGCAGGTACAACATACTCAAAAATACCACTATAATGATTATATACAAATAGATTTAGAGAAATTATATGGCTTAGAATAAAACTCCCTATATTTCAAAATGGTGGTTAATTTAGACAAGGCTCTAAAACTACACAACCAGCATGATAACATATTGTTTTCTGAAAATATTCTCAAGCTTAGGTGCAGCATATTCCACTCTTATGACGTCACGTGTTTGTATAAGGTATTAGCGACGCGTGGCGACCAGAGACAGGAAATCACTGGGAAGGTCAAGGACAGATTAACTCTGCTGAACTCACCAGACGGCAGTCAGGTATTAGCATTTTAAACATCCACAGACAGATGTTCACAGGAGTGTGGGTGTATGTCCACACTAAGGGAGCGTGTCCACACATTGATGTGTTAGTTCTAGCATTGAAGAACATGTATTAAAGATGTAGTTACATAACCAGTGCGCTACCAAGCAAATGGGAGACATTAACGCTTTCAGTGTGGGAACCGACTTTAGACGTCAAAATTTGACGTCTATAGACGTCATCTGACGTCTATAGACGTCAGATTCTGTGTCTAATATAAAGTCGATCCACGCACTGAAAGGAATTAAAAAAGTATAAAAATCAAATGAAGCGGGAAGAGCTAACTGAGGACATTTATGATAACTTCAAATTGGTAATAAACATGATAACCCTTTTGTCTCCATAGTTTATAGAAAAATATCTCAGTTTTGTAAGGATTAATACCTTCTTTGACGATTGTAAGCAACATATTAGCTCAACTTCTCGCGTTTGCGTGAAATCACTTTGTAAAAATATATGAATAAATGTATGAATAAATGAATTAATGAATGAATGAATGAATGAATGAATAAATGAATGAATGAATGAATGAATAAATGAATGAATAAATGAATGAATAAATGAATGAATAAATGAATAAATGAATAAATGAATGAATGAATGAATGAATGAATGAATGAATGAATGAATGAATGAATGAATGAATGAATGAATGAATGAATGAATGAATGAATGAATGAATGAATGAATTTATGAATTAATGAATTAATGAAAGAATGGATGAATGAATAAATGAATGAATGAATGAATAAATGATTGAATGAATGAATAAATGAATGAATGAATGAATGAATGAATGAATGAATGAATGAATGAATGAATGAATGAATGAATGAATGAATGAATGAATGAATGAATGAATAAATGACTGAATAAATAAATGAATGAATAAATGAATGAATGAATGAATGAATGAATGAATGAATGAATGAATGAATAAATGAATGAATGAATGAATGATTGAATGAATGAATGAATGAATGAATGAATGAATGAATGAATGAATGAATGAATGAATGAATGAATAAATGACTGAATAAATAAATAAATAAATGAATGAATGAATGAATGAATGAATGAATGAATAATTGAATAATTGAATAAATGACTGAATAAGTAAATAAATAGATGAATGAATGAATGAATGAATGAATGAATGAATGAATGAATGAATGAATGAATGAAGGAATGAATGAATGAAGGAATGAATGAATGAATGAATAAATGAATGAATGATTGAATGAATGAATGAATGAATGAATGAATGAATGAATGAATGAATGAATGAATGAATTAATAAATAAATAAATAAATAAATGAATGATTGAATGAATGAATGAATGAATGAATGAATGAATGAATGAATGAATGAATGAATGAATGAATGAATAAATGAATGAATGGGGTTGAAGCTTATTTTATGCACATATAGGCTAAAATTCATCACAAGTTCTGAAACTGCTCAATACTCAACCCTACAACGCTGAAATAGTTTTATATGAACCATGGAGAGCAAAGGGTTTTTTCAATATTAAATCATCATAAAAGTTTTAGTGATGTATTTATTTTTAAGTTGTTTTATTTTTGAGCTGCTCCATTTCATTACACACCAGGTGGCAGCACGTGTCGATGTGGTAGTCATTACACCACATTCTGTGTGGCTTCTGTGGCCGATCATGTGAGTGTGATTTGTCACGTAGCTGACACGCGTGACGTCTGGGTACACTCCCACCTCTCCGTGACGTCTGAGTACACCTCACCACTCCGTGACGGCGCGATGACGTCATAATGATGGACGGGGAAACCCCAGAGAGGAGATCTAGGTCGCGAAGGTCCATGACAGAGATAAGAGTCTTAGCCCGTACAGCGCGGAGATCGGCATCAGACGTCAGAATCTGACGTCTGTAGACGTTAGATTCTGACGTCTATAGCTGATCCTCACACTGAAAGAATTTTAAAATTAGGCTATAATAGCCGTAGACCCATAACATAATATATAGGTATGCACATGAAGTAGAAAGAACTAGCTGAGTCATTTATGATGATTTCAAATTAAAAAAATCCTTTCTTCTTTTGGTTTACATAAAAATATTTCAGTGTTGTAAAAGTTGAGAGTCAGCGACGCTAATGATAGGATACAGTCCAGCAAACAGAAGGCGTTCACCCAGTGCTGGTTTAATGGTGGTTCAACGTCGCAGACATTAAACAAACGTCCAAGAGTGTGGGGAAGGTCCAGCAATAAGTGTACTCAAATATATGGCGTCTTATTGAAGCTAAACAGATACTGTAAAAAGCTTAAAACGACCGCAGACGCAATCTTGTAAGACACTATTACGAAAAATGTACCATCAATATAAGCCTAAGACAATTTTCTTAATATTTCACCACTTCAAGTCATCATCATCCGCTGCAAGTCGAGAATTCCGATAGCCATTCGCGGCTTTTAGCGGATGAGGACTGCAAGGCTTCAAAGGGTTTTTGGCAAGCGTTAACTATATATTGTGACAAGGGTCCTTAAGGGAGATGATGGCTAAGATAACACACATAGGGTGATTAGTCATGTCTAGATTACATGACGTACTGGTTGATTGGTTTGATTGGCTATTTTTTGTCAGTTTGACACCTGACAAGGTCAATCATACGTTCACCCCCTCCTTGAGACTAATTAAGGTGCCCCCCTAACGATTGTGTGGTTAACTATGGTATGTGGCAAAAAATTAGTATTTATGCGCTTTTGTTTTATGGCTGGGTCGATGTAACAGATACTGGGTCAACTTTAACCCTTTCAGCACGGGATCGACTTTAGACGTCAGAATCTGACGTTCATAGACGACTTTAAGTTGAGGGTCGCGGTGCAAATTTGAATAAGATAACCTAGCAAACACGAGGCATTGACCCAATGTTGTTTTAATGTTGGTCCTCCGTCTTCGACGTCAGCCCAACATTAAAACAACATTGGGTCAGTGCCTCGTGTTTGCTGGGAAGCTAGTGGGAAAAGGATTGACTTTCATCTCCGTCAGAAATAAACAAATCAAAACCGATCTTAAAAATAAACACTATTCTCAACTTTTCTAATGGAAATTAGAGGCAGATAAGATTAGACCATAATTAGCCCTTTTGATGCTGGAGCCGCATATATACGGTCTGACGTCTGAAGTCTATCCCCGCTCTGTAATTTTAAATCTATTCATAATGATCGAAGAGCCATAACATAGGTATCCAATTGAATCAGAATACCCTGAATAAGACATTTATGATGATTTTAAATTTAAAAACCCTTTGGTCTCCATGGTTTAAATAATTTTTTTTTAGCGTTTTAAGGGTTAAGCAAACTTCAATACAAATTGATAAAAAGTAGTATGGGAGATTCCCTATTATTCATTTTGTTCAATTTGAAAGGTGTCCATTTTCCATAAAAAGTAATATTTTTCGTCATTTAAAGCTGGAAATTGCGTTAGCAATTTCATCTTCAAATGAGTGAAAAATCAATATAAACATTTCAGGAAATTTGAACAATATAACGGGAAAATGGTTGACTTTCTCTCATCTCCGTCAGAGAAATCAAGATCTATCTTAGAAATCAAAACCGATCTTAAACTGTGTAGCCGGGTGTGTGTATGGTGGACTGGAATGATTATTATTCAAGTCGGTGGTTCGACCCGGGATGGGCAGTTTCAACACTGTTAGATTGGCGCTCAATGTCGGTTCTTCTGGAAGGTAGTGCCCTAGTAGGATTTCTAGGTTTGTAGACAACACGGTATGCAGGAAAATGAAGAATTGAACCCACGAGTGTTTTGAATGCTGCTCGGCCACGAGCAGATATTTGAAAAGGGAGTATTTAGCCGGGTGTGTGTATATACGGAATACGGCGTTCGCTCATCGTGATTGGCTCTATCACTGAAGTTAGGCGACGTCGCGCCCGGTTCATAATTGGATGGGTGACCGCCTGGTGACTGCCAGGTGCTGTATACACTCGTGGGGCTCAGAGAACCACGTAAATCAGATGGCTCGTCTGACTGACCTAGAGTTGGACGTAAAAGAACCTCAATGGACGTAGGCGCAGTTCCCATCCAGCGAGACCCCAGAAAATCCACAATGTGTGAGTACTTGGCACATAAGGCGAATTCGCTTGGAATGAAAATAGCTTGATGCGCCTCAATGGCAGCTCAGCTGTATATCTCCCGGGAGACTGAGTTGGAATTTGAATGATAACAGGCCTTGCTAAGTTACTCTCGATGTACAGCGCTCTGAACAGCCGCCGGCTGGATACATGCGCTATATAAGATTTCATTCATTCATTCATTCATTCATGACGGACTGGAGTGATTAATATACTGGCCAGCGAGTGGACTCCTTAGCTCGATTGGTAACGCTCAGGCATCACGAGGCTAGGATCGGTGGTTCGATTCCCGGGCTGGACAGTTTCAACACTGCTACACTTTCCTCATGGAAATGTGAGGAAGATCAGATAAGACCATATCAAATATTTTTAGTGCTATGGTCTCTAAGATACAGATGTGTCCACTGTATAATTATGATCCGTAGACATCAATGCAGTGTACCTCATGATTACCAAGCCCCCCCCCCCCCCCCCAGGACTGTATATGCTCTATATGCATTCATTTATCCCTTACAACGCTAACATATTTTTGTATAAACCTTGGAGTACAAAGTGAGGTTGTTTTTTTTAAATCACCATACATGTCGCAGTTAGCCCTTTCCGGTTCATTTGAATACCTATGTTTTCGGTCTACGGACATTATAATTTGTTTAATTCTTTCAGTGCGGGGACCGTCTATAGAAGTCAGAATCTGACGTCTATAGACGTCAGAATCTGACGTCTATAAACGGTCCCCTGCTCTGAAAGGGTTATTGTCAGAACCTCCCCCCCCCCCCCAGGACAGTGTGAAGCCAAAAGGCGTTAGCTGCTCTCTCATTTTAAAAAGAAGTTACTGCACACATCAGTACTATTATAATAGTAACTATCATGGTGATACCCCTAGGGCAGTATCTGCCACTAGGAATGACCACTGCTGACCAGGGGGTGAACATCCACTCCACCCCCCGTCACCACCCCGGCTGAAAGCTGTGTGGATCCCTCACACCCACAAACCCCGGTGATTAACCGTCTGAAGAGTTTGAAATACACGATAATGTTTTAAAATTACTGCATATATTTTTGAACCAAAAATGTTTTCATACCTTGATGTTTAAACACACACTTCTGTCCCAATAACTGTGATTTAACCAACCATTTTAGTGCGGGGATCGACTTTAGACGTCAGTATCAGATTCTGACGTCTAAAGCCGATCCCCGCACTGTAAGAGTAAAATATATAATAATTATTGTCGTAGACCCATAACATAGATATTCAACTGAAGCAAAAAGAGCTAACTAAGACATTTATGATGATTTCAAATTGAAAATAATCTTTGGTTTCCAGTGTTTATGCAAATATATTTCAGCGCTGTAAGGGTTGAGATAGAGGGATCACGGAGATGGAGCCCTGAACAATCAGGGAATTATTCTCCTGATTATTGTGATCTTCCCCCAGGCTGTATAAGATCCATACAGATCACTGTAGTCAATTTCCAGCATGTATGGTGATACCCCCAGGGTAATATGTGCCCCGGGGCATTACATTCCCCTCGAGATCTGCCAGGACTGACCACTGCTGACCAAGGGGTGACCATTCACCCCCCCCCCCGTCATCACCCCGGCTGATCTATACCTGTTAGCGGTATGGACCCCTCACACCCACAACCCCCGGGATGTAACCGTCTGAAGAGTTTGAAATACAAGATTAATGACTTAACTTACTGAATTCTTTTTTCTGAACAAACATTTCTAATCTTGATGTTTAAACACACATTTCATTCCCACTTCAGACGTCAGAATCAAGTACTGACGTCTAAAGTCGATGCCGGCTGTTTGCCCGCCATTCTGTAATATCGCCCCAATTTGTAATAAATTATTACAAATTGGAACGATAGGACACGACAGCCCGCTCTGTAAGAGTAAACTAATTCTGATAGCCGTAGACCCATAACATAGGTATTCAAATGAAGTGGAAAGAGATAACTAAGAGATTTATGATGATTTCAAATCGAAAAAACCCTTTGCTCTCCGTGGTTTATGCAAAGATATTTCAGCGTTGTTTCAGCGCTGAACAATCAGGTAATTATTATCCAGATTATTGTGCTCTTCCCTCAGGCTGTATAAGATCCATAAGATCTGCAATAATTCATCTCAATAAGTGATAAGAACGACTAGTGTCGTTTAACCCCCAACACTGACATCTTTGTATAAACCTTGAAGACCATAGGGTTTTTTTCAATTTGAAACCATCGTAAAATGTCTTAGTCAGCTCTTTCAGATTCATTTGAATATCTATGCTATGGGTATACGGCCTTTATAAACAGTATAATCTTTTATTGCAGGGAGAAAAAAATATTTAGATATCAGAATATGACGCCAGAATATAACACAAGGGATTAATATGTTTTAGTAGGATTTAAAACACAGTCATAGGGAATAAAATCTGTGTAAATATCCATATTTGCTAATGTTTGATATCAAATTAAACAAATAGGCCTACACAATTTTATATGGGTGGAAATTCAAAGATAACTAGCTGGAAAGTATATATTACATGACTTACATGTTTGATTGCCTTGATTGGCTAGTTTGTGTCAGTTTGACCTTTGGCGGGGTCAATCAGCGCAGGGATCGACTTTAGACGTCAGAATCTGGCGTCTATAGTCGATTCCCTAACTGATAGAATTAAAAAAATTGAATGACCGTAGACATAGGTACTCAAATGAAGCGGAAAGAGCTAACTAAGATATTTACGATGATTTCAAATTGAAAAACCCTTTAGTTTAGGCAAAAATATTTGTTTGCGTTCTGATGGTTAAGATAAGACTATTGTTGATTTAGTGAGATGGACCCCTGAATAATCAGGTAATTATTCTCCAGATTATTGTGATCTCCCCCCAGGCTGTATATGTTCCATAAGGATCACCCCAGGAAACGCGATACATCGAACCGATGTTGGATCAATGCTGGGCTAGCGTCGTAGACGGTGAACCAGCATTGGGTCGATGTCTCGTGTTTGCTGGGACTGTTGTCAATTTCTAGCAGGTATTACCATAGCGATACCCCCAGGGCAGTATGTGCCACTGGGCATCACATACCCCCCCTGTCATCACCCCGGCTGATCTCCCTGTTAGCGGCATGGATCCCTCACACCCACAACCCCCGGGGATGTAACCGGCTGAAACGTTTTAAATACAAGATAATGACTTAAAATCTCTGCAAATTTGAATGATATTTTACTTTATATAACTATGTATTTGTAATATGTCTATATAATATATTTTTAGTACATGTAAATGTATGTGATTTTGCCGATACAATGTTAATTGTTGTGCAAATACATTTGATTGCTTTGATTTTTTTTCTCAGAAAGTGCTGATCTTAAAAGATTGTACACATCATCTGTCTATGTGCACATTCACGAGTGCAACCAGCCCTCTCTATCAGCACCAATGCGTGTTGAAACATCAATATATTTGGTCTCAAATTAAAGAAATACACAATATTAAGTGGGCGATAATTTAAATTACGATAACTAAGCAGGAAAAGGACAAGGGTAATCTGGGTGGCAAGAATCCACGGGGGAGACGACGAGGGTGTCTCGGGGAGATAATACACACAGGTGATTACTCATGTTTTTCTATATTACATATCTTACAGGGAGACTGGCTTGATTGGCTATAGTTTGTGTCAGTTTTGACCTCTGGTGGGGTAAATCATAAGTTATCACTCTTCTTTAAGACCTTTCTATATCTGAGAGTCACCAGGTTTTCAAATGAAGCGGAAAGAGCTAACAAAGACATTTATGATGATTTCAAATTTAAAAAGCCCCTTGCTCTCCATTGGTTTATGGTTTATGCTTGAAGGGTTGAATGAGACCATGGAGATACTATCTCCATGGTGAGATGGACCCCTGAACAATAAGGTGATTATTCTCTCCAGATTATTGTGATTTTCCCTGAGGCTGTATAAGATCCATATAGATCACTGGAGTAAATTTCCAGCAGGTATTACCATGGTGATGCCCCCAGGGCAGAATGTGGTGATGCCTCCAGGACAGTATGTGCCACTAAGATCTGCCAGGACTGACCACTGCTGACCAGGTGGTGACAATCAACTCCACCCCCCGTCATCACCCCGGCTGATCTCCCTGTAAGCGGCATGGATCCCTCACACCCACATCCCCTGGCCCCCGGGGATTAACCGTTTGAAGAGATTGAAATATAATGCTGCATTTTTTTCAAAAAAGTGGTGATATAAAAATATTGTATACACAAACTGTCTATGAATATACATATCGAGGCATCATGTATAAGCTCATGTAATATGTCCATGCATTCATATATTAGCTCCAACATTGGGAGATATTGATTAAGGACGTGCCTAGATAATCATAATCATGAATATGTAATTAACTACAATCAATTACGAAAAAAACAACTGTACTTCTTATAATTATTATCTGTTTATATTCATTTCAAACCTACTCTTATTATGTTTACATTGTTTAATTTAAATTTAATTTGTTAAGTATTTTGTTTGAATCTGCTTCAACTGGATTATAATTTCGTGCTTTCGATACATGAATTGTATGATACCTGTGCCCCATGCCTCATTGAGGCCAGGGTACAATAAACTTTTTGACTTGACTTTGACTTTGTAAAAGCATCATCTATCAGTGTTGGCCTATAAACAAAAAAATAACCACGCAGCATCTTTGGTAAGTCGAGATAGGCAGATCTCCGTACATGTCGTTCCTTAAACCAAGTACGTTCTTGGTTAAACGCTCGGACCTGATGTGCATTGTAAATCTTTGTAGGGCCATACAGTTATAAAAATAGATACAATTATTGCACGTCTGTCAGAAAATTGTATATTCTCGGATGTGTTCCAAGAGACAGCACATGCCACTTTGGTAGTTATTACTACAAATTACCCTGCCTTCTAAATTAACTCTGATAGTGTGTCTAATTTGTCACGGTGCTGACAAGCGTGATGTCCAAATGTCCACTACATGACGAATGCGATGACGTAATATGACGAATGAGGAGATCCCGAAGATTGAGGTCCTTACATTATCTGAACAAGAGATGTCGACCCAGTGTTGGTTTAATGTTGGTCCGCCGCGTACAACGCTGGACTAACAAAAAAACAACACTGCCCATACCAATCAACACGCACGTGTTAGCCTGGTAAGAAAGATGGTGGTAACGAGGGTACAGAACGGAGGCAAGGCAGAGATAAGATACAGCCTAGAAAACCCCAGAGAAATCCTGAAGATGGTTGGTTGGTTGATTGGTTGATTGGTCATTGATAGGCCTATGGCCCTTTCAAAATCATACAGGAATACATCGAAGTGTGCAGTAATATATACAATATAAAAATATATTATACAATCCAAACGGATGATTAATTCATTAATATTAAATACAATAATAAATATAATGGGGTTTTTTTAGAACGAAACAGATTATGAAGTAGACACAAGACGCCGAATCAATGCGGGTTTAACACTGGTTCACCGTCCACGCCGTTGAACCAACGTCAAACCAACACCGACTCAACTTGCCGCGTCCGCTGAGTAATTAAAAACATACTCACATGGTATCAGAAAACGTAATTAAATAATTATTTCGACGTTTAAAGGCATGGTAAAGAGAGAGGCTTAAATTCTGTATATATGACAATTCATCATTGGACATAATTCTTATAAATGATTGATTATTTGGTTCGTTAAATGGATATAAATATCTAATGCGTAAATCTTGGTAAACAGGGCACTGTAACAAAATATGAATCTCATCCTCTCATCCATGCTTTCTGGCATATAACGGTTCTCATATAATAAAACACACCACTACATTATTTTATTTGTCTAGCCACTACATTCTAAGCCGGGAATGGAGAGTTATTGTTGACCAAGTACAGACCGATTATCATGTAAGGCATAATTAATGGTGCTATAATCAGTCATGTGTGACCGAGCTGTTGATTCTGAGGGATACTCATTATGTTCGTATATGTTTTAAGTCAGTTAAAACCCTCTACATTTGTATATTCATAGCTGTGAAAAAGGCATTGGCCTTCGGCCACTGCCTGTTTCACAACTAAGAATGTAGAGCTCCTTGGGCTTTATCCTATACAAAGGCTGTCGCTCATCCCAGCTACAGATAATGAGGGCATCACGATTCTGGTACACAACACGATACGTTGAGCCAATGTTGGATTAATGTTGTACCAGCGTCGCAGATGATGGTTCAACATTAAGCAAGCATTTTCTCATGAATACGTTTGTCTCCAAGGGAATAAAAAAAAACTTGCTTGCCAAAGTTATTGTTAAATTATTATGTTACTTGGCACATTTAATACTTTCTTATTATCTCACTTATTTTGGTTTGCCAGTATTTTCCACAAAAATATAGGCATATAAATACGCGAATTATTAATAGAAGATCTTTGCCATGTTTGGAATGTTTGGGAGGGGGGGGGGGGGAATACATTATCAAAGTGAAAGCAGACACATTATATAGCTTTATTAGTTCCCAAGTCTCATGAATTCGTGCGCCTCCAAGGATAATAAACAAAAAAGATGAAATACCTGCTTGCCAAAGTTATTTTTAAATTATTATGTTCTTGTCACATTTAATACTTTCTAATTATCTCAC
This sequence comes from Flabesymbios commensalis, assembly GCA_964017125.1. Taxonomy (NCBI): domain Eukaryota; kingdom Metazoa; phylum Annelida; class Polychaeta; order Terebellida; family Flabelligeridae; genus Flabesymbios; species Flabesymbios commensalis. The sequence continues at coordinate 99,811,046 of OZ024905.1, read as the reverse complement.
TTATTTTTTGTTTACCAGTATTTTTCACAGCAAATATGGGAATTATTTATAGAAGATCTGTGGCATGTTTATTTTAATCCAAATGATTAAAATACTGTACATAATATGTTTAATATTTGTATTAACATATGCCATAAACCAAAATAAAACATGTTTGGCACTTCAATTCGACATACCTCATCTGTAAAAATAAATGAATCTTCAGATTTGACATGCACCCAGCCAGGTATATAGTTGGCAGCTTCTCCTCGCTAAGCTACAGCCTGTTACATTACCCCTATCATCAGTTAATCTATTTAAATTTTCACCCTCTTGAAGTTGTGTCTCGCTACCGCGACCCACAACTTTAAATGGCAGAAAATTACTCATCTTTAATATTAGCATATCTTGATGTTAAGCTGCACATTTCATCCCCAATAGCAGTGAATGGATCGATTAATAAATCAGATTGAAAACGACAATAGTCGTGATCAGCAGGATAAGAGTTAAGACCATAATCACAAAGCGATACACTTTAAACAATATAGGTTCTTTAGAAGGAACCCTTCAGTACTATTACCATGCAACCCCTGGAGAACCCTTGCAGGGTTCTCCAGGGGTTGCATGGTAATAGTAGGCCTACTGGAGTTTTTTTAATGAAGTTATATTGTTTAGAGTGCCGATCCATACTCCCGCATGCTATGTTGATAAAATCGTTCATCTAGACCAATCATATGACTGGGATCTAGGTCAATCACCCTATGTACACCAATCATATCACGTGGATCTAGGTCAATCACTCTATGTACACCAATCATATGACTGGGATCTAGGTCAATCACCCTATGTACACCAATCATATGACTGGGATCTAGGTCAATCACCCTATGTACACCAATCATATGACTGGGATCTAGGTCAATCACTCTATGTACACCAATCATATGACTGGGATCTAGGTCAATCACCCTATGTACACCAATCATATGACTGGGATCTAGGTCAATCACTCTATGTACACCGGCGGCCTGATTTAACCCTCACAGAAACCAAAGGGTTTTTTCAATTCCAAATCATCATAAATGTCTCAGTTAGCTCTTTTCGCTGCATTTGAATACCTATGTTATTGGTCTACGGTCATTAGAAATATTTTCATTCTTCCAGTGCGGGGATTGACTTCAGGCGTCAGAATCTACAGACAGGAAGGGTTGAAAATGTCTACCAGAATACCTGTGATTCAATATACACAGTATTATTCATAATTAATTAGTTGGATGTAGATTAAAACAATATGTAAATTTAATGTAGAATAAGCAGGTAAGCTCTACTGTGCTAAATTATAATGATTATAATGATCAAACAAGATACATTCACAAAAGTCACTGATGTTTTTATAATAATTATTAAATATAATTGTGAGCTTTCACTGCCTCCCTTTCCTTCTGTCACCCTTGAATCCAGAGTAGTCCTTGGTCTGAAAAACACATTTATAGTTGAATATAGTCATTCAGCCCCATGCAACAGTATCTTGTAAAGTAAACAGAAAATGCTTTTTACCTTGGCACGGCAAAATTGGTTTGCAATAACAGGCACACTTTAGGTTATCAAATAAAATGTATTACCATAATATATCCGTACAAGATTCAGCACAGGCATACGCATAACCCATTCTTAGTTAAAATATATGTCATGATTTATATGAGACGCACCCCACTGTTGTTTTTATATTTATGCTCGGTCGTCATCACATTTTGGGAACGGAAAGGGTATATCAGGACACCGTTTCACTCAACGTCAGTGACTCTCACCGTTCACGGGGGAGACACTTTGGGCTCAGTGAAGGCCGCGGTATATTAGGGAAAATTCAACTCTAATAATGAAACAGCGAGGAAGAGCAATACGAATGACGTATTTTGATATTTAGGAAGTACATACAGAATTTAGTAAATTGTCGCATGTTTTATTATGTCATGGCGATCAATAGTATACACAACAACTTAATAATTCTATCGACACAGCCTGCAACATGAATTGTGTGTACAACAAACAATACATATTTAGTGAGACCTCACGACAACAGTGGCACAAAAACACATACAGTGTTCCTGCCACATATTCTGACAGGCAATGTGTGTACCTTGCAATACATGCACCTTATAATACCCTCAATTCGCAGATTAAAGATGGTGAATTCAGTGAAGTATATGTTTTAAATCGACTTGAAAAAAAATATTGTCCCATTGAAACGAGACCAGTGCGGTGAGATATTGTTTGTGGTTCATGTGATAGCTAAACTCTTACAACGCTGAAATATTATAAAAATGAATGAAAACCAAAGATTATTTTTAATTTGAAATCATCATAAAAGTCCTATAGTTAGCTCTTTCTGTTTCATTTGAATAACCCATGTATGTTATGTATGGGTCAACGGCCATTATAAATACTGTATTTTTGTAAGTGCTGAGACCGTCTTTACTCGTCAGATTCTGACGTCTGAAGACGGTCCCCGCGCTGAAAGGGTTAACATTTTCAAGCGAAACACAAATCTATTTTAAATCTATGATTAGCCAAATAAATACTCAAAGAATAATATCGCTTACCAATTGCTAATATATGGTACAATCTCACTGGTTGTGCCAAGAATGACCCTTTCGTCTGATTCCACCTCTATAACCCATTCGTTGTCTGGATCGACTTTTAAAATACCATTGTACAACCATACATCACGGGCAGAATCTTTGGCAACTTTAACCAAATTGCTATCTTCACTGTCTAGCGTGAACTTAATTGCAAAGTTCACCTTGCCACTCTTTATCATTTTCTGTACATTTTTGTTATTTCCATCATAATTGTTCAAGGCAATTATTTGTTTTCCTATTCCAGGTTGCAAGCTTGTCAAATAAACCCCCTGACCAAAAAGAGCGTCATCTTTTGTTCTGCCTGTACCCTTTCGTACAGATGGTTTTATAGCGCCATCTTTTAATATGCCCTTTGCACCTTCCTCGGTTGTGTAATGATAAAGTATAACACTCATAATGGGTGTAAAATTATTAATGTAATCGAACCGTTTGTGCTGCTTTAAAGATTATGCCGAATATCTTGTCGAAGACGAAATAGAAACACTACTGGTACAAAGGTGAATATATTGTTAGGGGTCAAGTGATTCGTGTCGCACAGTACTAATGGAAAAAACAAGCAGATCGATCAATGTACGTGCCTTAATGCTTATCATGTTATAAATCTACAGAAGAAAGTCAAACAGTAACTACTAACATTGAAAGGGGGCAGTTACTGTTCTCTTTTGCCTGGCAGAATTATACACTTGAACTATTGAAGAGCTGAGGAATCCTGTTTGACTATATACTGTGGCGCCGCTAAGTACTCAAAGGTTTATCAAAGGTTGGTTCGATGTTGGGCCAGAGTCGCTGGGGGATTTATGTTATAACTACAGTTCAGGTTGACACTTCTAGGGTTTTGGTCGTTAGTTAGGATTAGTGACGTCTTCTGATTAATTACAAATATAAAGAATATGCAAATATATGCTAATTTAAACGGTGATGAGCAGGTCGATGAAGCAAAGGAACTTAACCCTTTCAGTGCGGGGATCGACTTTAGACGTCAGAATCAGACGTCTACAGACGTCAGATTCTGACGTCTAAAATCGATTCCAACGCTGTAAGAGTAAATATATTCATAATGGCCGTAGACCCATAACATAGGTATTCAAATGAATCAGAAAGAGCGAACTAAGATAATTATGATGATTTCAAATTGAAAAAACCTCCATTGATCTCCATAAATAAATAATATTTCAATGCAGTCAGGGTTAATAGGTATAGGAAAGCCATCCCAACAAAAACCTGACGTCTTATATTTAAAGGGACTAGCCCAGGTCTAAAATCATCAAAAAATCGGTGATTTTATTTTGGCTCCTTAATATAACCATATGATGTAAACATGTCCATAGACTAGAACTGCAAAAGTTTTTAAATTTTTGTGCTGCGCATTCACCAGTTAGGCTAGATATAGAGACGAAATTCATGATTTCGAATTATTGACAACCATGTCAAAAATAAAAAATACGGGAAATTCGTCTCTATATGTAGCCTAACTGGTGAATGCGCAGCACAAAAATTAGAAAAATCGTAGTCTTGTATGTTAATGGAGATTTATCGTAAATACATGTTTACATCATATGGTCATATTAAGAAGCCAAAATAAAATCACCGATTTTTTGATGATTTTAGACCTGGGCTAGTCCCTTCAGTTACAAGTCACATTTTTAAAGAATATGCAAATATATGCAAAATAAAAACAGTGATGAGAAAAATGATAAGGCTAAGGAACTTAATAGAAATAGGATGTACATTCCAGCAAACATGATGTGCTATCCCAATGCTGGGTTAACGTTGGCCCGCCGTCTGCGACGTTGGGTCATCATTAACCCAGCATCACATCGTGTTGGCTGGGATGGGTGTTGTGTAAGATGTCGGTAGAGGCGCTACAAGTAGTTGAGCTGACATACTTGAGAGGTGCACCACTAGGAGGTCAATGTGGGGCACCACGGGAGGTCAATGGAGGGTGGATATAACCCCTGGGGTGAACAGGTAAGGTAAAGCCTGGCAAGGGCACTTAAAGGGAGGGTGTTAAGGTTAAAGTTGGGTGAGCATCAATAAATGGAACATAACCTATTAATTAAAACAGCTAATTTAATTTTTACCTAAATATATTTATTATTGGTAAAAAAATGTTTTTGTTAGATTTTTCGAGCCGAAGTCACTTCGGATTCTGTAACGGTCACGGAAACTCCCGAACAGCCTGGCACGTCACACGTTGAAGTCATGAAAAGGTCTCCGTCAAAATGGCTACAACTAGCGATGGAGATTTATCCGATTTCTCAGAGAGTGGTGAACCTGTGAACTCCCCCGTCAACTCACTCTGACTCAGTCAAAATTCTCAAACGATTTTGATGATATTTGGTAGCCTATTAACGAAAGTTAAACCAAGGAAAATAGAATCAGAAAGAAGGTCTGCTTCGGAAACGTCGAATTTGAGAATTTCTCTTTTCACTTCCATCAAAGATCGACATTGTATTCAAACAACGCGCATCCTTGTTAACCGCCCTGCCATAAATGCTAATGACCCCATGCCCCCCTTTCGCCGGATCCGATGCGAATTGCGAAGCGTAACGGCTCGGACACAACAAATTTGTCTAAATCCCCATCACCGCCAATGCTGGACCAATGTGGTTACCCAGCAAACACAAAACATTTGTATAACATCTGTACAACGCTGGCCCAACGTCTCCGACGTTGGTCCAGTATTGTACAAATGTTATAGGTCTACAAATGTTTTGTACAAACGCAAAACATTTGTATAACATTTGTACAACGCTGGCCCAGCGTCTCCGACGTTTGTCCAGCATTGTACAAATGTTATAGGTCTACAAATGTTTTGTGTTTGCTGGGTAGGCACTTCGCGACGTCATCATGGGAATTCACTGGTTTATGTCGATACGTCACAGGAATTTTCCTTTTCTCCTTGAAAAGTATAGCATGTTGATGCTCGAACCATCTGCGTGCGACGTCTCAGAACAAAGTTATGGGAATTTGAAGTTTGGTCGTATTTTTTCATTGAATTATTTACAAAATAATTCTCAAAACTATGGAATTTAACCCCAACGGCGCTCTTATTGACTTTTATCAGGCGAGAGTTTGAAATATTGTAAATAAAAATAATAATTTTGTTTTCAGCGCCGTTCAAGTTTTTGGTGACAACCCTGGGTCGCTCAGTATGTAGGCCTGATCACCTAATATGAACTAGTTTTGTTCCCCGTGGGGCTGAGTTTTCATAAACAGTTTCATTCAAAAAATTATCATTTATATAATTATGTATCTGAATAATGCAATCTGGTATCACAGGTGTGAACCACAATTTAACGTGTATAAAAGTTAAGTAGCTGAAATTGAAAACAGTCGTGATTGCTATGCGTAATAAGTGGTTATGGGGGTGTTGAAGTCATCACCCTGGTAGCAGTAGGCCTAACGGTTAGAACTAGACGTTTGATCTAGATCTATTCTGGGACATTTACCCTGGGTAGGCCGGGAGTGAAAACTGAATTTATGTCTCCACTGACATTAAGATATGAAATCATTAAGTTGTCTGAAGTGAACACCACACAGAACATATGCGGGATTACCATGCTTCCAGTTAGCTCTGTCGAGTTTCACAAAACGATCCCACTTGCGTGCGATTTGGGAATCTTTTGGCCATGTATTAGTGCTGTAACATCTTCATTTGTATTGTTACACAAACCGGAGACGCAACGTTTTGGCATGATAACAATTTAAACAAAGATGACGTTAAAACTATGTAGGACAATCCTTGAACAAGACGCTGTACAACTGGGTAGTGACTGCGGGATCACTATAGAATCAGTGCAAGTGGACTGCTGTAGGCATACGACTTCACCGTGTGACGTCACACGCCAGCTGCTGATAGTGGGAGCGTTTTTTATGACCCTCAATATGAGATCCATTTGGCCTACTTCAAATGCACTTTTTCGTGGCATATATTTAGAATTTAATGATGATTTATTTTGGTATGTACTTTAAATAGTATAATTAAGCCAAAATAACGGCCAAAACTATATTTGAAAACCTTAGCACCCTCCCTTTAAATGTGCACACCGAATTATTTGGAGAGCCTTTAAAAGCTCGTAAGAGCTCTTCTAGCGGCTGCTGCTAGAACACGTAACGGGCTAATAATAGGGCTGGACAAATCTAAAGTTCACGCAATTAATCACCGTTGTAACCCCTGACCCGCTAAGCGCGACTATAGTCGTTTTTAATCTGTTTTATTACAATATTATTACCCAATAAAATCACCGGTATTGAGAACGACATGTGTGTTTAAACATCAAGATTGGCAAATGTGTGGTCTAAAATTAAACAAATATGAGTAATTTTCAGTCATTTGAAGTTGTGGATCGCGGTAGCGAGACACAACTTCAAATGAGTGAGAATTAAATTATTTAATTTAGCGCTTCAAGGGTTAATTCGGGTGACTATTTTACGTATTTTAGAGCTACTACTTCAGATAAATATAATGATTAAGATTTATCAAATAAACATATTTGTAGCTGTGAATACCCCGCATTTTAAGTTGTAACAAGGATAGGCCTAGTTCAAACGTGCAGTTTAAAAGTATTTTTCATTCATTTGAATTTGGAAAAGTTACCCAACAAAGAGCTGATGGTTATCCCAATGCTGTCTAGATGCTGGGCTGGCGTTGTAGACAGTGGTCCAGTAAATCCAATGTTGTCCAGATGTTGGGCTGGCGTATTAAACCGGCTGAGATATCTTATATATTTTTTCACCCACTTGAACTTCAAGTGAGTGAAAAATACACATATTTGTTAAATTTGAAAACCAGACATCTGTAAATCTGGATCCTAAAACACACAATTCGTTCCCTAAAATATAATAAAACGTTATAATTAATATTATAAAACGTTATAAAACGGTTTAAAAGAAATGTAGTTGAGATTAGAATTTAAAGGGTTTAAACAGCGTCAAGTCAACGCGGTATTTTGCGTGCGAACGGGGTCCGAGCTATGGTTAGGTGTAAAAAATGAAATGAAATGAATCGGGCTTTAGGCCACCTTTGTGCACATATAGGCTAAAATGGGCCAAGAGAACCTCCTGAGGATGGTGAGATGAATGAGATGACACTGTCTTCCAGACACAGGATTCGAAATTCAAGCCCTGGCGGTCTGAGGCCGAGCACGCTACCTCTCGGTCACGGAGGCTCCCCACAATACTGACTTTCACACGTGGATGGGGAAGAAACAGTTTTGTTTCTTTCAAATCGCCGAGGCCGGGAACCGAAACCCGAACTCTGGCGTGAAAGGCAGCGGTGCTAACCACTACCCTGGGGCCCCCGCCTGGACGCACGGCGTTGTATCAACGTCATTGACATCACATTCGTTAAATTTGACACCCGAAATTTGCGATTCTTGATCCTAAAACACACATTTCGTTGCCAATAACAGTGATTTAATCGGCTTATGAAACGGTTTAAAACAAAATTAATGTAATTGAGATTATAATTTAACCCTTAGAGCACTGATGTCGACTACAGTAAACATGCTGTGTTTTTACAAGCACCTCTATAACCTGTTTTTTCAAAGTAAAATATGATTTCAATCTTGAAACACTCATATATGTTGGGACTTAAATTTCACAAATCACACACATTTTCAGCCACTTGAAGTTGTGGATCGCGGTAGCGAGACACAACTTCAGGTGACTGAAAATTTAAATTGAATATATCTCAGTGCTCTAAGGGTCAAAGGGTTTAAACGTCGTTGAGTCAATGTGGTATTTTGAGTGTGAGCGGGGGTTGAGCCATGATTAGAGCAGGGAGGTGTAGTGAGATTTCCCTGATACAAACTAACCGCGCAGCGCCCCCTGGACGCACGGGGCTGTGTCAACGTTATTAACGTCGATACAGCGTTGGTACAGCGCCGGGTTCCAAGGTGATGAGCGATGGGGTTAGGATAGCACAGATTTGATGGCATGACGCCTAGCATTTGCCCTATCTGGGAGCCACTAATCAGATGTCTAAACACGCTCTCTCGTCACCCCTTCTTATCATGTCCACCCATCATCATCAGCCTGATTAACAAGCCTTATCACAGGGTGGATACCTGAGGGATACTTCAGGGGAGTAGATATTTAGCCCACTAATTATTGTACCTTGTCTAAATATTGACATTTAATCCTTTCAGTGCGGGGACCGACTTTAAACGTCTGACGTCTAAAGTCGGTCCCCGCACTGAAAAAGTAAACATATTTAGGTATTGAAATGAAGCGGAAAGAGCTAACTAAGACTTTTATGATGACTTCAAATTGAAAAAAACGTGGTTTGCAGAAAAATATTTGATCGCTTAAAGGGTTAAACCCCTGTGCATAGAATTACAGCTATGTGTTACATTCAGTGGTAAGTTAGATGTTGAAATGGAAAATCTTGATCTTGTAATATTGCTCTTCATTTTTAACAGTTCAATTCTAATACCAGCATATGATATGTATGATTCATTTCAGTGGTAGGGAATAAAAATGAAACATATTATAATATCCTACAAATAAAGATAATCAATGATAACAGATTGATGAACACAAATAATATATCCTGTTTTAGAAAGATAAGGTTTCCTAATATCACACGTATCGGAAATTATGTATTAACTATAGTTAATATAATATTAATTTAAAAATATATAATATATGGAATATTTATTGGTTTATATTGTACAAATCCAAGTAATTATTTCTCACTAGAAGTTGTGTTTCGCTACCGCGACCCACAACTTCAAATTAATTTTAATGAAAGTATGTCAATGGAGTTCAAATGGTTACAATATCTGTAGTATCATCACCTCATAACTGGTAATTAACTGAATCATTACATTCTCCAGTGCATCATTACTGTCCAAGTGTATGATGTAATACGTCAACCCTCTACACATTAGAGTATCTTATTTAAATTTTTGAAAGAGAAATTGGCTTTAAAACTGGTAGAGTGGAATATTCATTGGTTTATATTGTACAAATCCAAGTAATTATTACCCACTAGAAGTTTTGTTTCGCTACCGCGACCCACAACTTAAAATCAATTTTAATGAAAGTATGTTAATGGCGTTTAAATGGCTGACACTGATATTTCTGCTCAGTGATTTACTGTGATTATAATCGTCTTATTGTGCGGCGTGTGTTACGTCGAGACTGAAGTGATCACATATCCTACACTGAACACCCATCCCAGAGTAATAAGGACACTTGATAGGCGGATTATATGTTAGAGGGTGTGATTTACCGTGACAAGAAGGAGAAGCGTGGAGCCAGTGTTGGTTCAATGTTGGCACAATGGTTGCGACGTTGTCCCAACATTAAACCAATAAAGAGTCTTGACTGAAGTGATCACCCATCCTACACTAAGAAGCCGCACTGGATACCCATATTATGTCATATGTGTCATAAGATGGTCTGTAAAGAAAAAAATAGACGTTGGGCGCTTGTTGGTTCAATGCTGGCCCATCGTCTGCGACGCTGGCCCAGTATTAAACCAGCGAATATTTGTGTTTGATATGTGTGGACTTGTTCCTCATCATTACTTGTCACTTCACATAAGATATATTATTCAATCATACATCCACACTTACTATGTTAGGTGTGACAAGGACACCCGATAGGGGGATTAAATTAGCTGTGTGAATTATACCTGCGGAAACAAAAGCCCAAGTAAAGTTGGACTTCGTCGCTACTTGAATAGATGAATAGCCGTGAAAACTTAGTTATCATCGCCCCTTTTTCTTCATTTTACATATAATACGATATATTACTAGATCATACATCCACACTTATTTCATCAGTTGTTAGGCAATGTCTATGTCCAATATCTGAACTATTATCACCTCATAGCTATAATATTAACTGTCATCACGCTTTGTTAAATCGCAAACTTTTTGATTATGACAGTGTTATTTATTGGCATTGAAAATGGCTTGAAACCGTCTACAACGCTAAAATATTTTTGTATAGACCACGAAGACCAAATGTTTTTTTTTAATTTGAAATCATTAAAAATGTATTAGTTCGCCTTTTCTGTTTTATTTGGATACTTATTTTATGAATCTACCGTCTTTATAAAAATGTTAATCCTATAGATTCTAACGTCAAAAGTCTGTCCCCGAAAGAAAGGATTAAAAAATGATCATGGCTGTAGACCCATAACATATAAGTATTCAAATCAAGCGGAAAGAGCTTACTAAGACATTTATGATGATTTGAAATTGAAAATACTTTGGTGTCCATGGCGCTGAAAGAGTTAAGATGTTTTGTATCACTAGGGGTGTGTAATTACATATCTCTGGCATAACGCCAAACTATGTATCTCTATAATATGTTAAGTGTTGCCACCACGGGCCTCAAAATAACTAGTTGTCCACAGGCCTCATAATTAGCTGTTCAAGTGTCTCGTTGAGTGGTGATAGGCAGAAGATCGCTTGTTATTTATAATATCATATGAATCTCAACATCAGTCTTACATCAGATATATTATTCAATCAGGCAGTCTGGTATGGTAATGGTGATGAACCGTAATTAGCTGCCCTGGGGGATTCACAATGTATAGCATTGAATAAGTCTACCCTTTACCTACCAAGTTCAACTTCAAGTGAGTAAAATTACACGTATTTGCTAAATTTGATACCAGACATGTGTAAATCTTGATCCTAAAACACACATTTCGTTCCTAATAACAGTGATTTATTCAATCAGGCAGTCTTGTATGGTAATGGGGATTTATCGTAATTAGGTGCCTCGGGAATTGATAATGGTCATGTATAACATTAAACATATCAACCCTTTATGTTATAGAATTTAAATGTTTACCCAATTGAAGTTGTGTCTCGCTACCGCGATTCACAACTTCAACTGGGTGAAAACTACTAATATTTGTTCAATTTGAGAACAAATGTTTGGAAATTCTGATGTGTAAAGATACATTCCATTCTCAGAAACTGTGATTTAACATGCTAATAAAACAGAATAAAAACGATTGTAATTGTGCACAGAGCTGAAAGAGTTAAACCATTAAATGCTAGTGCTTACTTAGAGTAGACTTTGTCGTTCACACCACTTGTCATCTCGAATAAGACATGTTACTCAATCAGCATGATCATCTGTCCACACTTATTATGTTAGGTGTGAGGGTTGTAATTAACTGTCCCAGTGCATTTATAATGTTCATGTATAACTTGTATAAAGTTACATACACATTTGAATAATAGGCGCAAATGTCTCACCTGCTACATTTGTACGTTGACCAAGTAAGAAGAGACGCTGAACCTATGTTGATATAATGTTGGCCCATAGTCGGAGACGATGGGCCAACATTATATCAACATTGGTTCAGCTTCTCGTGTTTGCTGGATACTATGTAAAAGTTCTTGCTATGCATTTGTACATGAACAAGTAATGTTTCAATGCTGCGCCAGAGTCACAGCCAATGTTAAACGGTGTTAAACATTGGAACATCATTGGGATAATGTCTCGTGGTTGTCGGTGATAAGCGATAGTATCTTATCTATGATCTGCATACTGAAGAAAAACTAGTCAGAAATATCTAACCATGGCCATTATAAGCATATTAAAATCACACACAAAAAATTAGGTTATAGTAAAATATATATACAATATTGTGATCAATGCCTTCTTTAATTCACTGAAACTCATATGAAAAATGTTAATTGATCAAAATGATTTTAAAGTTTAACCGATCGGGTTTACAAAATACTATACTATTTTCCGGCATTATTCAAACAATATGAAATTTTAATTATTTATACAAATGACGGTTTGTGGGGGGCGGGAAACATGGTTGTAAAGAATCAGTATGTGAATTATAGGTTGTGGTCAGTTCAGGCCAACAGTGAAAGCGTCGCTGGTCAGTTGGGTATTAACCCTTCACCCTTTAACCGGCGGTACCGATTATATTGGTTTTTATTTTATTTCTTATTTGCACATTAAATACCACCTTTGGAACAAGTTAAATAGAAAACGTGACATGAATCAGTACGATCCTAAAATCGTTGATTTCCATGTTGTCAAATCTGAATAATTTTCACGCACTTGAAGTTGTGGATCGCGTAAGCGAGAGACACAACAATAATTTGACGGTTAAAAGATTAAAGCCCTAAACAATTTGTGTGCAAAATATGGGGACAAACGTGTTTTTTTCAATTTGAAATCATCATAAATATCTTAGTTAGCTCTTTGCTCTTCTTTTGGATATCTATGTTATGGATCTACGGTCATTATAAATATTTTTATTTATCTCAGTGCGGAGATTCGACATTAGACGTCAGAATCTGACGACTATAGACGTCGGAATCTGACGTCTATAGACGTCAGATACTGATGTCTATTGACGGTCGCCGCACTGAAAGAATTACAAAATGTAATGGCCGTAGACCCATAACATAGGTATTCAAATTCGGCCGTCTAAAATCGATCCCCGCGCTATAAGAGTTAGAGCTCCAGATGGCAGGCGGCTGACCAGTCTATAACCAACAGAGCTTACATCTTAACAACGAACATGTCGAACGCTTTTTAATCATCTGCAAAGTCGACAAAGCCTGTGTATTCACCTGGTCACTTATCACCAGAAATAGACATGCAGAATAATTCCTACTTCCAAGGATCTGTTGACTTTAGGGGGTAATTTGTGGGTCTTAAATGATCGCGGCACGTGACCATTCTATTGACCTGTTGACCCCGTACTTTCAATCTGCCGGGAACAGCAGCCGTGCGGTGTGACCATGACACGTCACCATGGATACGGAATGAATGTGTCTATGGCAACAGGTCAGACAGGAATCTAACAGACGGGAGACCTGTTGTCTACGTAACAAATTGCCCGTTTGTCATTTCGTTCTTTGTTTGCAGCAGGCCTTTCAAGCCTGAATGTATTGAAATCTTAATCCACTACAAGCCGCAATTCTCGAATTTTTAGTTGATGAAGATGACTTCGATTGGGTGAGAAATTAAATAAAATTGTCTTATATTAAAAAAAAATGAAATGCAAATGTAATGAATGGGGTTTTAGGCCAGGAGAACCTCACGAGGATGGTGAGCTGAATGAGATGACACTGCTCTCCAGACACAGGATTCGAAATTCGACTCCTGAAGGTCTGAGGCAAAACACACTACCTCTCTGTCACGGAAATACCCCACAATATTGAATAATTGCGAGTGAGCGGGGAAGTAACATTTTGTTTCTTTGAAATTTGAAGGCCAGAGCGAGGTTCGAACCTGTCATCTCCGAGTGATATTTCTGTCAACCCTAATTGGACGACACGACGCCTAGTATTTGCCATATCTTGGAATCAAGAGGTGAAAATCACATCGTCGTCTAAACATGTCCCCCCCCCCCCTCCCAACGTGTCTACACTTTATCAAGCCTTCTTAATATCTTGGTGTATCAACATTATTTTGTCTAACAATTTATCTTCAAACCTCCGTGTATAGAATTGCGAATACAACATGGGCAGGACGTCGGTTCTATCAAAAAACGTTATATTATATATATTATCATTATATTCTTGATATTATAGATGTATATATAGTCTTGGTTCTATTCATTGATAAATCAGACCGAATGCTGGTTTAATGTTGGACCAGCGTCGCAGACGGTGGGCCAGCAGTGAACCAGCATTGGATCAACAAATGTTATCATCATAAAATAATATCAGAAATACATAAGAAGGTAGTTGGAGCCGATGGAGAAAACATTTTTTCAAAATGTTTGTTTTGTGATCATTTGTATTCAGTGTAATTTTGCGATATTTGTTAAAACCAAGAAATCTCAAGTGTTCAGACGGTGCTCGTGGAATTACAGCTGTGGATATATGACATGTAGAGCAGGAGATTGCATGTATGTGATCTGATTTAATCATTATAATGGGGGATTTAAACTTCTGCTAGATTTCCAGATTTCACACAGAATAACGGTGCTCGTGTGGGTTTATGACATGCCCTAAAATCACAGTCGTGACCGATGTCTGGGAAACAGTAGCAAACACCTGAATTAGACAATACCCAACAGGCACGATACAGTAACCTAATGTTGGTTTAATGTTGGGCCAACGTCGCAGACGGTGGCCCAACATTAAACAACATTGGTTTAATGTATCATGTTGGCTGGGTAGGTTCTCAGCAGATACGTTTCTGTCAACCCAATGACAGTAATTTAACCCTTAGGGGCCTATGACGCTGAAATATTTCTTGCATAACCCATGGAGACGGTTACAAAAAAATTTCAATTTGAAATCATCATATATGTCTTAGTTAGCTCTTTCTGCTTCATTTGAACACCTATGTTATGGGTCTATGGCAATTATAAATATTTTACCATTTCAATGCGGTGACCGACTTTAGAATCTTAATCTGATTCTGACGTCTTTAGACGTCATATTCTGACGTCTAAAGTCAATCCACGCCCTTAAAGGGTTAACATACAACTATGTGTTTTTCACTACTACCTAGAATTTTTTTTGTTTCTAGTTAGTTGAAGTTGTGGCCATTATATATTTTTCAAATTCTTTCACCGTCTTTAGGCGTCAGAATCTGATGTTTGAAGACGCCCCCCCCCCCCCGCTGAAAGGGTTAAACAAATGCTGGATTAAGGTTAGGCCAGCATCACAGACGGAGGTCAAACATTCATCCAACAATGGTTTTTTGTCGCATGCTTGTTTGCCAGTTACTGATGATATCTAAATCACATGCAGCCCTACGTAGTCTTTGTCAGCCCCCCCCCCCCCTCTACACAATTGATCTCCTTGCTGAAATAAAACTTGATAAAAATCACAAATCGTTACCGACGAAATTAAAATAAAAAATATTTGCGTTATAAATATCAAGCTAAAGTTGTCTACATTATTATTATATGAGCAATATTACTATTAATTCCACGAGTAACATTGAAAATGTAAACAAAAACATGGCTTGTGAAAGCGACAAGGAACTGATAAGGTTAAACATTATTCTTTTCTGAAACTATTGAAAGACATTTCAATTATTTACCGAATTGCTGATTTATGTGCACCCAGAAAACATAATTGTGTGATTGATCAGAAAATTAGAGGCTGAGGTCAATACTGACCTGCAAAGCCAAGAGGCAGTATCTTGAAGATAGTGCCTTTTGGCTTTGGCTTTGCACGGCAGAATACAGGTCTACAATGGAAGCGTTACTGATCAGTGGCCCAGATGGCAGGCGGCTGACCAGTCTATAACCACAACGGCTTACATCTTAAACTACAAACATTGTCGAACGCCTTTTAATCATCTAGAAAGAGGACAAAGCCTGTGTATTCACCTGGTCACTTAGCACCAGAAATAGACATGCAGAATAATTCCTACTTTCACAGATCTGTTGACTTTAGGGGGTAATTTGTGGGTCTTAAATGATCACGGCACGTGACCCATTCTATTGACCCCACGTTGTCAATCTGCCGGGAACAGCCGTGTGGTCTGACCATGACACGTCACCATGGACACGAAATGAGGGTGTCTATGACAACAAGTCGGTGAGGAATGTGACAGACGGCGCTCTGGTGTCTGTGTAACAAATTGCCTGTTTGTCATTCATTTCGTCAGGCCATAAGGCGCGTGACAGAAAACAATTACACAAACTCTGAACAAAATGACCGCATGAGCCCTGTAACTATGCTCATACTGTTATATAAATCAAGAGACCGAAGGGTTTATTTCAATTGGAAATCATCGTTAATGTTTTAGTCAGCTATTTCATTTGAATATCTGTGTTATGTGTCTAATACTTTCATAAATAGTACTCTTTCAATGCAGGGATCGACTTTAAACGTCAGAATCTGAGCTTATATCAGATTCTGATTTGATGGTTTACAGGGATATATGAAAATGAAATAAAACCCATTGTTCATGTTTCTCTGAAATTAAATGCTTTAGGCCACCTTTGTGCACATATAAGCTAAACTGGGCCAGGAGAAACTCCTGAGGATGGTGAGATGAATGAAATGACACTATCCTCCAGACACATGATTCGAAATTCGAGCCCTGGCGGTCTGTGGCCGAGCACGCTACCTCTCGGTCACGGAGGCTCCACACAATACTGAGTTTCACACGTGGATGGGGAAGAAACATTTTGTTTCTTTCAAACCGCCGAGACCGGGAACCGAACCCCGAACTCTGGCGTGAAAGGCAGCGGTGCTAACCACTACCCTAAGGCCCCCGCCCGTGTTTCTCTTAAACATTTAACAATCAACTGTCTATGTCTGCAATATATACAATTTATTAAGTACCTATTGCAAGCAGCTGGGTGCTTACATGTTTTTAAACAGCAAAGCCATGACAGAATTAGCACTAAGAAATAGCCTAGTTAATTTTATTACTGGTATGAATATTATTACATTTAACAAGTCACCAACGTGTAAAATGAACACTTAAAAAAACATAGCACGGAATTTGAGGAATTTATAATAAATACGTCACCTGCCATCCAGGGACCGTAAATGATATCAAGTGTGATCCCCAGGGGGTGAGGGTACAGAACATAATAATGAACCCTCAAGCGCTGAAAGATTTTGTATCAACCATATAGACAAAAGTTTTTCTCCAATTTGATATTATCTTAAATGTCTTAGTTACCTATGTTATGGGTCTACGGCCATTATAAACATCTTACTTTTTCAGTGCCTGGACTACTCTCGTGTCACCAATGTCTGTACTTCACTGATAAGCCCAGTGAATACCTGGACTGACTTTTGACGTCAGAATCTGACGACGTCAGAATCTGACGTCCGCTTCATTTAAATACCTATGTCATGGGTTAACGGCCATTATACATAATTTACTCTTTCAGTACGGGGATCGATGTCGAGTGATTCTGACGTCTAAAGTCGATCCCCGCGCTGAAAGAGTTAAACTGTGACATGACTGAATATGAGTGTGGTCAGGATGCATAATGACGTCATTATCTCAGCGTCACGTGACCAGCCTGGAGCACACGTGACCACCTTCAGACTGTTACAGTGTCGTGCTGCTGGTTTGCATTTTGCTGGTTTGCCTGCAGACCTATCGACCCTTGGACCTCCAGGCCGGGAATAATAAATAAATAAAAATCTTTCTTTTCAGGTTCCAGTTCTCCTTTTCCAACTAGACATGTTGCACTACAGAATGTAATTGGTACACATAGGCTAAACAGGACTCACTAAACTGAGATCATATACCGTCATTATCGTGTTCTCAACACCCTTCGCGTGCTAGGGTTTCACCCAGTAAACACAAAACATTTGTACAACATTTGTACAACTACGGCCCAACGTCTTCGAAATTCTATACAAATGTTTTATATTTTTTACTGGGCACACACTTGCCTGCAGACACACTTTGATGTCACCTCAGCACCAGCCACAAACCATGCATTCCACAATTAACACCACTTAATGCAATTATAGTCACTGTTAAATAAGTCAGTTCAATTGCCCGCAGTAATTATTGTAAAATATGTATTTTCATTATACGTCCAGAACCATTTCGTGGGAAATATAAGTTATATGGCAGAGTCAATGGATCCTTGAAACTGAGATCGCTTTTGCGTACCGATGATTTATTTAACTATGCAACACGAGTCCGTTAGAATGTATCTCAGAAATCTGTCTTATCGTTTGTCTCTAAAGATACGAGTATAAGGCGATATTTTCACTCATTTTAAATATAATTTTTTTATAAGAGTTGTAGCCATAGTCCTGGGAGAACATGGGTTTTGTAGATCGGCGGGTGCGGGGTTTCAATCTTAGAATGACGGGTCATTCTGAGGCTGGTGGTGTTTATCTAGTAACCCTTATAGTGCGAGGATCGATTTTAGACGTCAGAATCTGACGACTGTAGATTTATAATTGCAGTAGACCCATAACTTTAAAAAAAAACAAAAGAAACATTTGATCTCTCGGTTTGTGTAAAAATATTTCAGCATTTTAAGGGTTAAATGGATATAAATTAATTATCTCGGGGGTGCAGTCGTACCGATAATATGTCTACGTTACACGTGTAAATACAAATAACATTCTTTACAATGGCCTTTTTCTTTGATGAGAATGTGTATCGCTGCACCCCTTGATGCCAAATTGACCCACATATTACAAACAAGCTGCTGAAATCAACGCATTAACTCAACATGATAAATATACATATTTGTGTATTTTGTAGGTTTTTGTAGAAGTTTGTTGCGAGGACATTATTTTTCATTTCTTTTCACCTTGTTATAAATATACATGTATATACATTCCTAAACCTATTCAATTACTTCAAATAACTTTCACGTAAATCATCTACTGATGATCTAAAATGTCTAATGTACCTTCTATTTTAGTTATTATAACTATTGTACATATGATAATTGTTCAAATATGCGTTTTCATATATTATGTACATTCATGTCATAAAACTGGGCACATTATGCAAAATAGCCAATGGTTAATAATGTTTTTAACCTGTATAAATATTTTTGAATTAATAAATAAATAAATAATATACTCCATAAAACATTAGACTTTAAAAATTCTGCATCAGGGTATACAGCCATGACATCTGTTAAATACAACCTAAATCTCAGAGTAATTTCGAAAAAAAGTTAAAAACGTTTTATGTCGGCCAAGCATTTACATTTCAAACCTAAATCTTCTGTCTTGGTATTATGTATGCTCGATAGAAGAATGGACCTGATTTGAATTAGCCATTCCTCTGAGTTTGCATTTGCCTCATTCGTTGATTTATTCATCCATTTCTTCATTCATTCACACATCCATTGGTTCATTCAAATATTCATTCATTCATTTATTCATTCATTCATTCATTCATTCATTCATGCATTCAGTTTCATTCATTCATTCATTCATTTATTCATTCATTCATTCATTCATTCATTCATTCATTCATTCATTCATTCATTCATTCATTCATTCATTCATTCATTCATTCATTCATTCATTCATTCATTCATTCATTCATTCATTCATTCATTCATTCATTCATTCATTCATTTATTCATTCATTCATTCATTCATTTATTCATTCATTTATTCATTCATTCATTCATTCATTCATTCATTCATTCATACATTCATTCATTCATTCAATCATTCATTCATTCATTCATTCATTCATATTCATTCATTCATTCATTCATTAATTCATTCCTTCATTCATTCATTCGCTCATTCATTCACTCATTCATTCATATTCACTCAAATCAACAACTTTATATCAAGGAAAAAAAATTGTTCTTGCTCAGATAAAAAAAATGGTGCATTTATTAGTGATATACAATATACATCGATTGGATGCGTGTGTGTGTTGAAAAATAAAATCCTGTTGCTTTGATATACGTACATTCATTGCCTCTGAAAAAAGATTTCTCACCTTCCTCATTTTGATGAAAATAAGATTGGTCGGTTTTTGTCAGCGAAAAAATTATCATCTGGTCCTCCCTTAGCAGAATGTCTCACATATAATAGTCACTCGCCACCCGTCACTTTTGACAGCCAGATTTGAACATTGCAGCACGGGCACCATTCATTTTAGGAGGAAAATGGAATCAATGTGATTATGTTTTTTACCAAAAATATCTTTTAAAAAATCACAAAATCAAACAGTTTACTGGTCATTCTACCAAGTTTTATTCCTGATCAGTTTATGTTTTTATTTATTTTTGTAAGTCTTTGATTGGCAGATATAAGATGCGTCGAGTGAGAATATAGAAATATTTTGTCAAAAGCAAACATTTTGTCTACATTTTTGCCATTGCAGGGCGAAGTTAGGGTCAGTAGCTCAGTGTATGTCATAAAGCCATGCATCATACACTGTATGATGCATGGCTTGTAATTACAGTTTATCAAATTGAGAGAGACGCAAGTATGTATAATTCATTCATTCATTCATTCAAACATGCATCCAACCTTTTATTTAACCATCCACTCGATCAGTCATTCAACCATTCATTCATTCAATTATTCAATAATCTATTCATTCGTTCATTTTTCCATCCAGTCATTCATTCATCCATCCATTTAGTCATCCATTTATTTATCGTGCTCAGAGAAACTTTGCAAGATTATCTGTATGTAGTTCAATCAGATGTTATAATGTTTTCGAGTTAGAAATTATTGGTCCAAGAGTGTATAAGTTATCTCCCTTGTAACTGTATCAGTTCACAATTATATACAACTATCACATATCAATGTTATTTATGTGCCTTGATTACTTGGGCTCGTAATCCCATATGTCCTGACGTAGTCGCCAGAGGGCGTCTAACGTCTTACGTGTGGGTTGAATTCCTGACCCAGCTCTCCCTGTTTCCCCTACATTCCTCAGGTGGCGTAGATTGGTTGCCCCAGGCAATCAGAGCCTTGACTAATGGAGACCGCTGTCACATGAACCCTGAAAAAAGAGAGAGTGGGCCATCTGGGTTTTGTTTTATGACCTGTTGGTTTACAAGTGTGAGTTTTTCTACATACACTAGGACGCTGACAACAACAACAGCGTCGATCCCTTGTACTACCGTGCAAAGCCAAAGGGCTGTAACTCTTACTATGTAAAAATATACGCCGTTACTGCCTTTGTATAAGCAGTTACTGCCTTTTGGCTTTGCAAGGCATTACAATACACCAGCAACACGGTTTTCAAACAAAAAGCACAAAACTTGGAAGTCCAATGCATAACAAACTACACATTAATTTATCAAATGTATATATTAGTTGATCAGAATTGCGCAGTTTCAGAATGTTAGCTTTGTGTGATTTAGAGTGTCACAGTACCTTACAAAAATATCTTGGCGATTTTGATATACGAATGGAGAAACTGATATATTTAATTCCCGCCATCACAAAATTTCATATAATTTGATCCGCAATATCAATCCATATTTTGTAAAATGTGCAATCGGGGACAATCTTCCCATTTTGAATGAGGTAAACCGATAATAGTATTTCCAGTCATCAGGAGTAACCCAGCAGAAACAAGACGTTTAATCAATGTTGATTTAACGTTGGTCCACCGTACACGATGCTGAACCAATGTTAAACCAACGTTGATTTAACGTCTTGTGTCTTGAGTTACGACTGATTAATAATCTGCATCAGTTTCCTGTTCCCAGCCACTTGATATGAGCCCTTCGTGTGCCACATTAAACTTGAGAACTCTTAAATTTAAACCACCCGTGTCTGATTCAAGTGAGATTTAAAACTTTGATACCCGGGTCGAGATTTAACCCCTTGAGTGCCTTTTCAACAAACATACTTAATAATATTCTGAGCTTTATTTTTTTGTAATTTTTTTATGAATATATTTGATATTTCCCTCATCACAATTTTATCAGAACTTGACAATTGTTGTCACTTTATCGTTACTTGATTTACAATCTGAGGGACTGCGATGGTTGCATCTGAGTGATTAATTTAGCCCTTAAAGCCGAATCTTCGCTAAATTAAATTTCACGTACTTGAAGGTGTGCATACGGTAAATTAGATACTTACATTTTGTCATTCCTGCTAATTAACCATATATTTTATTTTCGAAACCTAATTTCAGTTTTTAATAAAATGTACCATAAACGATTTTAGTCTTCAATTGCATTTGAAAGATGCATTTGAAAAATGATGCGGGTGTGATTCAAATTACATGCACCATTTGTCGTTGGTGAACAGGTTAGTTTTATAAGTAAGCCTTCCCCAGAGGATTTAATTCGACTCGTCAGTGTGATTCAATGTCGTGTGCACACAAATTGAAAAAACGAAAACGTAGAGCAGGATTATACATGTGTGTGATCTGATTTAATCATTATAATGGGGGATTTCAACTGCGTGTACTAGAAAAGTTTACAAACTGAAAGACGGAAATGTAGAAAACGAAATGAAATACATGGAGTTTTAGGCCACCTTTGTGCACGAAAATGTAGAGCAGGATTATGCAGGTGTGTGATCTGATTTAATCATTATAATGGGGGATTTAAACTGCGTGTACTACAAAAGTCTATAAGGCTTTGTGAACACATAGAGCACAGATGGCCTTTTAGAAAGTAACTCTCACAATGTCACCCTAGGCTAACATTAAGAATATACACTATAGCAGACACAAAACTCTATCCCTCCAACCGCACCGGTCCCGATTATATTCGTTTTTTTATTAGCACTTAAATAGCAGGTTTTGAACATGTTAGATATAGTGTCACCAATCAACGAGATTTCTAAATCTTTGACCTCCATTTTGTGCAAATCCGAATCATTTTCAATCCCTTGAAGTTGTGGATCGCGTCAGTGAGACACAACTTAAAGTGAGGGAAAATTTCAATAAAATAAATAGCGGTTAAAGTGTTAAGCCAATATTATGACTAACATTAAGAATACATCCCAACAGAACATGAGGCGTTGACCCAATGTTGTTTTAATGTCTATGACGCTGGCCCAACATTAAAACAACATTGGGGCAAGATCTCGTGTCTGCTGCTATATGTCTTTGTGTGTTCTTGCTAACAGGTAGATTATATCTTCATGCCCTTAACTGTGTGATATGCGGAGAAAGAGAACGGTGGTAATAAAATATGATCTAGATAATAACTCACACAGGGCAATTTACACTTGAGATGAAAATGAAATAAATCGGGCTTTAGGCCACCTTTGTGCACATGTAGGTTAAACTGGGCCAGGAGAACCTCCTGAGGATGGTGAGATGATTGAGATGACACTGTCCTCCAGACACAGGTTTCGAAATTCGAGCCCTGGCGGTCTGAGGACGAGCACGCTACCTCTCGGTCACGGAGGCTCCCTACAATACTGAGTTTCACACGTGGATGGGGAAGAAACATTTTGTTTCTTTCAAACCGCCGAGACTGGGAACCGAACCCCGAACTCTGACGTGAAAGGCAGCGGTGCTAACCACTACCCTAGGGCCCCCGCCCTCCTCGACCGAAGAGCCTCGGAAGAGCTTTAAATGAGAAGTGAAAATGATGAGAAGTGCAATGAAGTGTGATTTGGAGATAACACTTGAAATAACATTTGACATAATATGCATCGTGTTAGATAACTTAGATAATATTATCAGACATTAATTTGTCCGGCTGCATGGTTTATGCTTGCTACGAAATGTAAATGAAATGCTTCAGAATATTTAGTTTGTGTAGCAGTTTTTTTTATATTATGGCTACACTAGGCACTTATTTCCTGAATGTGCGCGTGATATAAAATGTTTCAAATCATATATTTTTTCATTTATAGCTGGGAATAGAACACACATACAAACAGAAATGCGTAAAGATGCATTTCTGATACGAGTCAACTTTTACGCCTTCAGACTTGAGCAGTTTCATCTAGCGGAGATAAACTGCTCAAGTCTAAAGATGACTTAAAAACGACAGGTGCGTCGGAATATCAAGATTGTATAGAACAGCTAAAAAGCAAACAGACATTTGTAAACGGTTCTTATGTGAAGATAAATAAGGCAGTGGTAATAACATAAATAATAATTATTAAGTAAATAATAACCCGCACAGTGCAATTTACACTTGAGCTTACTTTTGACATGATATACATCGTCTAGAAATAGATATAAATATATAGCAATAAATATCAGGCAATAATGTCTCAGGCTGCATGGCTTGGCTTGTTCCGAAATGAAAATCAAATGCTTTACAATAATTGATTTGCATAACAGTTATTGATACGAAAACAATACACAAGCGCATGCATGGCTTCATCAGGCCCACTGATATACACAATGTTTCTGGTACAATTTTTTTTTCTGATTGTGCGTGTGATTCAAATGCTTAAAATCGTTTAATGTTTTTTCGTTGGAAGCTGGGAATAGGACAAACATACAAATCAACAATTCTACGCCTTTAGAATTGATTAGTTTAATCTTGCAGAGATTATAATCTCTGCTAGATGGAACTGCTCAAGTCTAAAGGCGACTTAAAGACGACAGGTGCGTCGGAACCTCAAAATTTTATAGAACAGCCCAAAAAGTAAACACACATCTGTAAAGGGTTGTTATGTGAAGACAAATAAGGTGCACTTGTCCTTTGAGAAGTAGTACACAGCATGCTGACCTTCACCCAATGTTGTTTTATTATTGGTCCAGCGTCGCAGACGGTGGACCAACAATAAACCAATATTGGGTCAGAATATCGTTTTTGCTTCGGGGTGTTGAAATTAGAACGTTAGTTTCAAATGTTCAAATGAAAAAAATATATACTGTAGAAATGGCAATTTTCGCGTCCTTAGATTTTCGCGAATAAGTGATTCCGGGACTTTTCATACAGTCTTGAATTCCCGAATTATCAATTTCGATGATCGTAGCACTATTATAACAATAATTTTCGCAAGATTCTTAAATTCGCGAGTTTGTCCTCCTCGCAAAATTCGCGAAAATAAAAACCTCGCGAATATCACCAGATATACAGTAGGTCTATATATAACTGAAAACATGGCGTATTTTAATATATTATTAATGATTATATTTTCTTCACGTCTGCGCTATGATTACGACATCCACAACATTGTCGCTTATAAAATATTTGAAAGCATGTTTACTCCGCCCTGAAAGGGTTGAGGTAATGCGATAGGTTCACCCTTTCAGTGCGGGGACCGATTTTAGACGTCAGAATATGACGTCTGTCGACGTCAGATTCTGACGGCTAAAAATTCTATCCGGCACTGAAATCTTTATAATGGCCTTAGACCCATAACAAAGGTATTCAAATGAAGTGGAAAGAGCTAACTAAGACATTTATGCTGATTTCAGATTGAATGAAAGGTTTATATAAAAATATGTCAGGGCTTCAAGTGTTAATGCGACCATGCATTGAGAGTGGCTGACAGTGACCAGAGGTAAACATGTGACACGTAAGAGGTCTGTATAACCTCAGGAGGGAGAGATCCAGGATTTGTGTCACGCTTTGCTATTTGGGAAAATATTGTGAACAAACAGTAGCCCGGGGCCTGATAATCTTGTTGAATGATCTCAAAGATATGTAGGTACTCATATAATAAGAGGTAAATCTTACACGCAGTTATCTTGGCACAAACAGCCCAGCAAACACGAGTCGTGCCCCAATGCTGGGTTGATGTTGGCCCATCGCCTACGAAGCTGGCCCAACATCAAACCCAGAATTGGTTCAACGTCTCGTGTTTGCCCAGTGTTGAAGAATCTTTTTGAATAATCTCACAGATATGTATGTTGGTGCTCATATAATAGGCGAAAACTCGTATATCTAGACGTCCAGTGGTAGATCACAGCAAGTGTGGAACCTACCTAAAACGAAAGAATGAAATTTGATAGATTCGTAGTTCCAAATGTACGAGACGCGCAGGGTCGAGCATAATCGGATCTACGAATCTATCGTAATTGACTTCTTACTTTGACATAAAATAAACAAAATAAAGTTGCAAGATTTGATATAGAAAATCTTAATAGTCAGCATGGTTAACTACATGTATGCTTCCATGAAACATTAGCTAGCCATTCAGTGTCCTTTACAGTGGGTCCGACCTGGCCAGTATAAAAAATAAACAGTAGATTCGTAGTTCCGAATCTACTGTTTTAGCAATAGACTGACGCCACCTGTATATTAATGCCTAGTAGTACTACCCAAGTGCAGTGGTTAAAGTTGCCCGCTTGGAAAGTCGGAGATCGCGAGTTCGTCCCCCGCTCTGGTTCTTTCAAAGAAATAAAATGTTGCGCATATCTTGAGGAGCCTCCGGGACCGAGAGGTAGTGTGTCAAAAGGGCAGTATAATCTCATTCATCTCACCATCCTCAGAAGGCAATTTAACCTATATGTGGCTAGGGATCTTGCCAAATTAAAAAAATCAAAATATCCGAGAAAAACTCTTAAGTGGGTGAGTGAGTCAAGCCCCAACGCGAATTTTTGTGTTTTTTTTGGTACATGTTTCCAAAAGGAAAGGATAGGGGGTGGGTAGGTGGGGTCTGGCCAATCCGTGTTTTTTTTCGGGTTTTTTTCAACTTGACAAGACCACTAAGACATAAATATTTATTATTATTTATAATTTGTTTTAATTTGTTAAAACTGGTAATTGTCTTCCAGCTGATCCTCGTATATTCTAATACTCCACAACATATATCAGACATGAGAGTGTAAAACCAGCTGCAGCAAAAACATACATAAGCTACTCCTGTAGTGATGTCACGTGTGTGCTCTAGGTCACGTGGCCTACACTTGTCATGACGTGTTTGTGTGATGTCTTAATGGCGCGTGGCGACCAGAGACAGGAAGTGTCTGAGAAGGTCAAGGACAGCTTTTCTCTATATAAACATACAAGGTGACAATCCAATTCATCCCTCAACCCTTTCATCGCGAGGGCTGTGTTTAGACTTCAGAATTTGACGTCTGTAGACGTCAGATTCGGACTAACGAACCTTCGTAATATAGTATTATTAAATGTAGCCATTTTAACACCCAGTCATTTATCACTCAAACTTAGGATGATAATTTTTAATGATTAATGACGATATTAGCCAATCATCGCCGTCATTTAGCTGTTATTAAATACAGTTTAAAATGTGAAGGAGCGCTGGCCCTGCACGGAAGTAACGTCGAAACACTGGTTTCAACGTTTAATTGACGAGGCCGCCATTATCAGGATTCATAAAGTGATCGCCTAGTCACATGGAGAGGAGAGAAACAATGGCATTTCTCTGATAGACCCAAGTAAGATCACCGCGGTTCAAACCCGGAAAGCATGCATGACTGACGAGGCGGTCAGATGCTTTACCACAGTGCAACATCCCCCCTCTAAAGGGGTAGCTCCCAGCGAACACGACACATTGAATCAATGCTATTTCAATGTTGGCCCACCGTCTACGACGTTGGGCCAACAATGAAATAACATTGCTTCAATGTGTCGTGTATGTTGGGTGAATACCACCTGTATCTTTATTTTTGAGCATTAGGGGGCAGCACGTGCCGACTCGCACGCTATCACACCGCAGCTTGACCCCGGGGTCGTCAGGTGCGGGCAGACGCGCGGGCAGTCCTCACGCCGGGATCCCGGGCCCATGGACAGAGCCCCAATTCCCCAGCACAGCAGTGCCGTATACAGAGGGGGGAGGGTGGGTCCGGGTTAGCATGGACATGACCTCCCTTTTCCATAGCGATCACAATTGTCAAAATAAATGTATTTGACATTCCAAATTTACTAGGGTAGGCAATACCCTAGTAAATTTAGAATATCTAATCAAATCAAATCAAATTTATTTGCACAACAATTAACATTGTATCGGCAAAATCACATACATGTACATGTACTAAAAATATATTATATAGACATACTACAAATACATGGTTATATAAAATAAAATATCATTCAAAGAAATCTGTCCCACGATATGGATCACATCACTTTTGTCAATAAATCTTTCCTACATTAGAGGGCGCGCGAAATGTAGAGTCCTATATTGTACAATATGTTTTTATTTTCTGAATTAAATAGGGTTATAAACTTGTAACTAGAGGGTATATTCGGGTTGGAAAAAAATAATTCGTTTCGTATGTCATCATACGTAAGGCATTCTATTACGAAATGGATTTCGTCTTCTACTTTCGTCGTACGTCATATCAACCCCTCCCCCCATATATTAGCTGAGAAGATTAAAAAACATTGATTTGTACAGGTTAATTCTCAATCATTTATCATTTAAAAGTTGAGATCATCTTAACTTTTAAATGATAAATGAGTTAAGATAAAATGTTCTTAGTGAAATGAGTCCAGGACACACGCGCCGCTCCCACCTGCTCACTGCGGGATCCAAGATTCATGGACAGTCCTGCCCCCCCCCCCCCTCCCGGAAGGCTTCCACTGCGGCGGCTGGTGGTGTATAAGTAACCTTTATATATTCATTATTTGTATATAAAACATGGAGACCAGCCGTTTTTTTTAATTTGAAATCAGCATAAATGTCTTAGTTAACTCTTTCCGCTTCAATTGAATACCTATATAAATTATTAATTCTTTCAGTGCGGAGATCGATTTTAAACGTCAGAATATGAAGTCTATTGTCGATCCCCGCGCTGAAAAGATATACCTATCTGATTTTAACTACTTTCTTGAATTCAAAAATCTTCTTTTTTTAATTTTCAGTGACTTGCAGTTATGGTTCGTGGTAGTGAGACAAACCTTCGAGCGAAAGCATTTTGAAAACAGTCACACAAAATATAATATTATTAAAGGAATCTCATTCTTAAAGACAACATATTATTTGTTTTTCCTTTAATGCGATCCTAAATCCATTGTGGCGGACATGTCAGACTGTCTGTGGCATCGGGGTGGGGTTCACAGCCAACATGAACCATTCAGCCAATGTTGGTACAATGTTGACAACCGTCTTTGACGCTGGCCCAACATTGTACCAACAATGGTTGAACGTCTCGTGTTTGCTGGGATATATTTGTGGCTGCAGGGCGGAGCTATATGATGGATACAATTACTTGGATCGGTGGTAGGTCGTCATAATTGTCCACTATCTTTCACATGACCAGAGGCTATTTCAATGCGAAAACATGAAGACATGAAATATTTTATTTTTTAATTGCTGAGATCGACTTTAGATGTCAAAATCTGACGTATATAGATGTCAGGCTGTGACGTCTAAAGTCAATTACCATTACTACCTGGAATTCAAAATAGTGACATTAAGTTAGTGATATACACCTGCTAGTGACAGCTCTTCAAAAATAGTCATTGAAAAAGTAATATTATTAAAGGAATCTCATTATTAAAGACAACATCTTATTTTTATTTCCTTCAATACGATCCCAAATCCATTATGGTAGACATGTCAGACCGCCTGTGGCTTCGGGGTGGGGCTGTGTAGGGGGAGATTTTGGTGGCGAGGGGGGGGGGGGCTGTACGATGGATATAATCACCTGAATCAGTGGTAGGTCGTCATAAATTAAACAATGATGTTGTATTGTTAGCCCAACGTCTGCGACGCTGGCACAACATTAGAACAGTATTGTTTCAACGCGTCGTGTTTAGTGGCAGGTCGTCATAATTGTCCAGTATCTGTCACCTGACCTGAGGCTAGATGAGTTATTGGTCAAACCCTGCCACGGCTCAGCTCATCTGAGCCTCGTTATCATCAGTCATGTGGAGACACCTAGCGAGTGTCAGTGTCATCTATCAGTAAATCGATTTTACATACTCCTGTCCCTCCATTTACGTTTTGAAATGGTTGCAATAGAAAAATTCTGGTGAGCTGAGCACCAAAAATATGTGAGATACTGGCATTTAGAAATATTGTAATTCTCATTTACCCATATTGGGACGGGAAAACATGTTCTTCGGGATCAGAAATGTATATTAACAACTTGATTTCATAAAGTACACAATTATAACATATCAAATCACGGCTGAAGACATTATATCAATTATAATGAATGAATGTTTTTCCAAATATGTCAAAATATGTCAAAATGTAGTTCTTATGTACAAGTTAGAGACCTATAGTGCGTTATTTAGCGAGACGTTGGTGATATCTGCACAATGATCATTATAATATTTTATATCATTTTTATTATTTGTTTCTCACATTCTTCCTGTAGTGTTCACTATACTATGATACATATATTGGTATCAGCTCATATCGCACTCTAGCTGTAGATTGAGCACAATCTATGGCAGATATGTCATGTGTGACTTGATCGTGTGTGAAAATACAAACGTTACTCATTTTTCGTGCGATATGCAAAAATACAGCACTCGTTCAATGAATAAGGTGTTCGCCCAAAGGCTCACACCTTATTCATTGAACGAGTAGTGCATTTTCCCATATTGCACTGAAATGAACACCGTTCGCATATCATTATCATGATCTCATTATCTGCAGCAGGGACTATTAGGCCTAACAACCCGTCGTGCTAAAACAGTAAGATATCTACTGGAAAATATACATTAGTGTTCAGGCATGACTAACCTGCCACATCCATCATATATTTTGCCAGATGTATCACAAATATAAATCCGAGAAGTAAACCCCCAGGCAGTATGTGCCACTGGACATCACATTCACCCTGCGATCTGGCAGGACTGACCACTGCTGCCCAGGGGGTGATGATCATCCACTCCACCCCCCCCCCTCCCCCCCCCCGTGATCACCCCGGCTGATCTCCCTGTAAGCGGTATAGGTCTCTCATACACCATCATAATTCTCGGGATATTCTACGTTTGACCACTGTACATAAAACCAAATATTAACAACAGTACATGTACATAAAACCTACTGTCAGCATAATACACTCGTTACTAGAGCAGTCTTATGAATTACTACTTGTCTGGCTATGGGGCCAGATATTTTTATTTGCTGCTCTACAAAATTCCCCGCGAAAACAAATTATTGACGCTTTTGTACGCGAACCATACAAATTTTGTTCGAAAAATCTATTTTCCCATTTTTTGCACAGAAATAATAATTGGACAATCTGCATATCAAGGGATTTATAGCAGACCTACATAACATATGTAAATACATAATCAGAGCCATAAATCCACAAAATTCAATAGGATTAATGAAAAAATCTTCATTTTTGATCAATATTTTGTGCGTTTTTTTCTTTGTTTTGCAATAAGTATATTAGTTCAAGTTTTTAATGGAAAAACTGAATTTATTTGACATTTAGGTATATAGCCATCTTTTGTGGTTATCAATGTTGGGATTTAGTAGAACAAATGTGATTTTGTCATAAATATTAATGTTTTATTGCCAGTTTTCACCCATAACCCCCCTGAGTTGGAAAATTTAGCGTGCGGATGGAAAAAGTTAATACACCATGTTTGGGACACTACTACTTACAAAATAATTAACCGATTTGCATGAAACTTTCTCCAGGAACGTGTCTCAGATCATAGGATGTCCCATTAAATTTTGCGGATGATCCGGATTATAATGCGGATTCAGGATTCGGATTACTATCCGGATCGCTCGGTGGAGGTTTGCATTTTTTAGCAGTTTCAGATGTAATTGTTCACGTTTTTTTAGAAGATTTATAATATTTATAAATTATATTTAACTATATAATCATCTTCTTTGGTTATGATAGATGGAATTTAATTTTTTTTTAATTGCACAAAAAAGCAGATTTTTTCATCAATCCCATTTAATTTTGTGGATTTGTGGCTGTGAGTATGTATTTACATATGTTATGTAGGTCTACTATATAAATCCCTTAAAAACAACATTGCTCCAATGTATCATGTTTGCTGGGTTTCTACACTATAGCGAGGCATTCTCGCACCTGTTCTAGTGGCAGCGCTGGTACAACGCCTGCTCGATGCGCCCAACGCTGGCATTGCTGACCAAACGTTGGCCCAACCTAATGCATAAATACAATGCTTTAATAATAACTGTTATCCGTTATGCAATCAGCTAACATAGCACATTGCTCAACTCAATTATTTTCCTGCATTCTTAAACTATATTATTAATGTTACTACAGGTCAATAGTTTACAAGGGGGTGACCATCCACTCCACCCCCAACCCCCCACCCCCGTCACAACTCCGGATGACCACCCTGTAAGCAATATGGACCCCTCATACAAGTCAAGTCTCATTTATTTGCTTTCACAAATATTACAATGCGTTTGCAAAATACAGGGTTACAACAGTTCATGAAACAAAATGCTAACAACAGCACATAAAACAAATATCAGCATAATACACCCATTACTATAGAACATACTTGTATGGCTATAGGTCCATTTATTTCATTTACGCGTTTTTGACAATTTAGTTTGGAGTGTACAATTTTTTTTTTTGAGCAAATATTTATAAACATGGCTAAATTTTGAAGATTTTTGATTGTTGTTGATTATCAAATATCCTTATTATGATATTATGGTCGGATGTTTTATAAGTCAGTTAAAACCCTCGAGGTTCTACATTCTTAGCTGTAAAAAAGGCCTCAGCCTTCGGCCTCGCACTTTTTTCACAGCTAAGAATGTAGAATCCTCGGGGTTTGTCCTATATACATAATGTATAACTAGGAGACCCGCACTCAGTACAGAAGGCGGCATGTCTTGGGTGACACTCTGATGGAAAGTGCACAACTTTAATCATCATTTTGTGGTACAGTGCTCCAGAGTTGACACATCTCCAAATCTGCATACCGATAAAGTCTATTATTTTATTTTCAGCGAGTAAATATTACAACCCGGGTGAACGACAAGGATGTATAGAATGATGTGTGTTTTTTAATTAAAGTGCGGAATTTTCTTGAGAATATTAGCCTCGGATTTACAAACGTTGTTTTCCTTTTTTTCTACAAACCGGCCAGGTTCACGATATTTTGACGAATCGGTCGTATCGACAGTGAAAACACTGTTTCAACCTTTATTTAAACACTTTAAACTGTACATTTAAACTCGCATTTTTATTAATTCACGTGTTGATCACAGCAAACTCAACATGCTGAAACAATGCCGGTTTAACGTTGGTCCAGCGTCGTAGATGATGGGCCAACATTAAACCAGCATTGGGTCAATGCCTCGTGTGTGCTGGGATTGATCCACATGCAGGAGGTGATCGGTCCAGTTTAGCCTACAGAGGGTGCACTAAGTGCCATGCAGACAGCCTGCACTTATTCTGCTAATTCCATGGACAGGTACGGCTTGGTGCGTGACATGCTGGCATTCACGCAAGGTTGGTTCAATGTTGGACCACCGTCTATGACGCTGGTCCAACATTGAAACAACCTTAGGTAAATGTCTCGTGTTTTCTGGGTTGGCGCTTGACATTACCCAACAAACAAGAGACGTTCACCCAATGTTGTTTCAATGTTGGCCCATCGTCTACGACGTTGGTCCAACATTGAACCAACCTTGGTTGAATGTCTGGTGTGTTTTCTGGATTGGTGCTTGACACGCTGGCATTTACCAGAGCTCAGTGTGCATTCTCTGCAACGTGAGACGTTGTCCCAATCCCGATGCTGGATCACGGTGTACGACGCTTGGCCAATATCAGTCCAACGTTGAGCCAACGTATTGTGTTTGCAATATAGTAGTATTTGTTTATTATAGTGATCTGTCTTACAATAATTCATTGAGTGCTCAAAAACATCAAAATAAATGCACACCCGACATGCCCGACATGGGCTTATAGTTTTATAGAGTAACAATATTGTATGCACTCTCTGATGTCCCAA
Organism: Flabesymbios commensalis; assembly: GCA_964017125.1. NCBI lineage: Eukaryota > Metazoa > Annelida > Polychaeta > Terebellida > Flabelligeridae > Flabesymbios > Flabesymbios commensalis. The sequence goes on along the minus strand of OZ024905.1, from coordinate 99,777,260 downwards.
CCAGCACACATTATTGCCCCAGTGTTGGTTTATTGTTGGGTCAGCGTCGCAGACGTTGGCCCTACATTTGAGCAATATTGGACCAACGTTCTATACTCCCCGTGTTTAATGCGTCCACCCAGTTAACACAAGAGATTGACCCAATGTTGTTTCATGCTGGGCAGTCTGGGTCATGAGTGCATTTACTGATCAAGTCCACTCTGAAATATGGTGGCATTCTGGGCATCATTATTCAGCTTGGCGTCTGGAAAGCGTCGATGTCAGTTGACCAACATTGAAACGACATGGGATCACCTTCACCCACTGGCCATGTCCAGTCTGAGTTATGGGTGCATTCGACATCCCTGAATATTTTTTTTTTCTGATCCAGTGCACTTTGAAATATGGTGGCATTCCCTGCATCATATTCAGCTCTATGTCGGGAAAGCGTAGATGTCAGTGGGCCAACATTGAAACGACATGGGATCGCCTTCACCACTGGTCGTGTCCAGTCTGAGTTATGGTTAGTGCACTCACTGTGGTGAGTCTGGTAAATTGAACAAAATCAATGGTGACACGTGCATCTGATAAACTGTGAAAGCCGAGCCCTCTACAAGGAATGGGAATGTCTAGTCGGTGCTGGATCCACAGAATGAAATTATAGAATGAAAAATGGCGGCCAGGACAATGTCATGAAATCTGTTAAATGGCCGGGAAGGTGTTAACCCTCTGCACTCTTATGTATCTTATTTAAATTTTCACACACTTGAAGTTATGTCTCGCTACCGCGACCCACGACATAAAGTAGATGAAAATTATCGATATTTGTTTAATTTGAGGCCAAACATTTGCAAATCGTGTTGTTTAAACACACATTTCGTTCTCAATTTTAGTGATTTAATCTCCTAATAAAACGGGTTGGAAGCAACTATAATCGCGTTTGGCAGGGAAAGTATTAAGTGCGAGGTTCAAATAGCGATAGACAAGAACTGGTCAGTGAGAGTAAGCTGAGAGACATGACCTTTGACCTGCTAACTGACCCCATAACTTGACATATACCTCATGTCACAGTGATCATGTTCTGGTCAGTGTAACCTGACCCAGTAAGTGTTGAGGGCTGACCCCATGGGAATGGCTACCCTCCTACAGGCTACGGGCCAGAGAGCAGCGGTCAAAACGAAGATAAATCTACAAATCAGGCTAGCTCACTAAGCAGGTATAGAGGGGACAGTAGTCTGGACTCAGCAAACACGACAAGTTGATCCAATGCTGGGCTAATGTTGGCCCGGCGTCGTAGACTTTTTTTGGGTAGTCCTCGGTCTGTTCATGTTAGATCTGCAAAGCCCAGACAAATTATTAGGCCTTACAATGCTTAAATATTTTTGTATAAACCATGGAGACCAAAGTGTTTTTCTTAGTTTGAAATCATCATAAATGTCTTAGTTAGCCCTTTCCGCTTTATTTAAATAGCTATGTGATGGGTCTACGGGCATTATATTTTTTCAGTTCTTTCAGTGCGTCTTCGCGAGGACCGTCCACAGACGTCAGATTCTGACGTCTAAAAACGGTCCCTGCGCTGAAAGGTTGATTACAAAACCTGGTTACAAATTAATTATTAAACAGCAAATCACGACTATAGTCCATTCAATCTCGTTCATTAGCCGATTAAATCACTGTTTTTGGGAACGAAATGTGTGTTTAGTCATAAAAAAACATGTTTGGTCTAAAATTTAACACATCAGTAATTTCAGCCACTTAAAATTGTGGGTCGCGGTAGCGAGACACAACTTCAAGTGGGTGAAATATTTGATTAAAGCAGCGCTATTAGGGTTACGAGTTGGAGAATCATTCCCTCAAACGTTAAAAAAGCTAAACGATCAAGTTTAAGATGAATCAACAAATCAAGCTATGGTTCACTAAACATGCTAAACAGGCCAAATAAAAGTGTGAAATGGACAGAGACTTGTGAGCGGTTCATATTGTATAGAGATAGACAGACCATAAACACGACAAAGAATATGATAAATAAGCTTGTGCTCCTATTAAGCTCTCAACAAGTTGAAATAATATGTTTGCCATTGAACACATTTGCTTAGATAAATACATAATCATATCCGCATAATATTTAAAATTGCAGCACTTGCATTAAGATTTTTCTCGGTAATATATTAAACAGATTCCAAAATATGACACGTCGCACCAGGAAATAATATCTCTTGCACTCAGTGAACCCTGGCTATCACGTACCTGCACTGTGGTTTACAATCACAGATAAAATCAAGGTCACACTTCATTTAGAAGCTGCCTGGTGTTCCAAATTATTATAATTTAACCACAAAATATTCGTTGTTTTGTGTGCCTCTAACTATTACGTGCCTCTACATATTCTCTCATTATTATGTTCGTATTGCAAAAATGTTCAGTGATTGAAATGATTGGAATGATTGAAACAATAAATATGCGAGTGAACCAATGAATGATTGAATGAAAGTAACGATGAATGAATGAAGAATAAATAAGTGAGTGAGTGAATGAATGTATGAATGAATGAATGAATGAATGAATAAATGAATGAATGAATGAATGAATGAATGAATGAATGAATGAATGAATGAATGAATGAATAAATAAATGAATGAATGAATGAATGAATGAATGAATGAATAAATGAATGAATAAATGAATGAATGAATGAATGAATGAATGAATGAATGAATGAATGAATGAATGAATGAATGAATGAATTAATGAATTAATGAATTAATGAATTAATGAATGTAAGAATGAATGAACGAATGAATAAATGAATAAATGAATAAATGAATAAATGAATAAATGAATAAATGAATGAATGAATGAATGAATGAATGAATGAATGAATGAATGAATGAATGAATGAATAAATGAATGAATGAATGAATGAATGAATGAAAGGCGTCTTAGGCCAATTTAATAAACAGTCATACTATACTCGGCCAACATAACCTTCTAAGAATGGAGATGTGATAAACAGAAGACTCTGCCCTCCAGACACAAGTGGCCAGTTTCAATCCCTGACGATCAAAAGAACAGAACACCAGCTCTCTGTTACAGATACTGGACTGGCAGTAAAACAGATGCACTAACACTTTCATATCTTAAAACAGGTATTTAAAACACATATATTTAAAAAATAAATTATAAACACATGTATCTCAATTTGATAAACTGTAGTTTCATTGGACAAGCCATGCATCATGCAGTGTATGATGCATGGCTTTATGACACACACTGAGTCACTGGCCATAACTCCAACCTGCAATTTCAAAATGAAGACCAAATGTGTGTCTTTGACAAAATATTTCTATATTCTCATTTGATGTTTCTTACTTTTATCAATCAAAAACTTAACTTGAACACATAAACTGCTCATTTGGAGTAAGAACTGGATGATGTGATGATGGGCAACTGATATAACAGAACAATATATTTTCTCCAGACGCGGTTACCAAGCAAACACGAGACGTTGGCTTAATGCTGAGTTAATGTTGGGCCAGCGTCGAAAACGATGGACCAACATTAACTCAACATTGAGACAACGTTTCATGTTTGCTTGGTAATGTATTTTAAAGCAACATTAATTATTTTTCAATATGTATGAAATATATTTTTCCTGCGATTTTCCGAGCATACTTTTTTCAGGAAAAAAATCATTGCCATGAATAATTAAATAAATTTAGTAAATGGATGGATAAAGATGTTGATTTAAGCAAGATTCCTGATTTGAGTGACTATCAGACTCTGTATATCTATTCACACACAGACTCACCTAGATGACCTCTGACCCGCCTCGTCTGGCACCACATCACCCCTACTAATACCCCCACAGTCTGCTCACAATCACATTTACAACACATCTGACGATAACCCAATATAGCTTTGATGCTGGACCAGCGTCTCAGAAATATGAACTGTTATCACAATTTTTTCTTTTGTTTCTAGCTTTAAATTACGAAAATAAGTAGACTTATCCAAAACATGGTATATTTTAAAAATAAATTATTAAAAAAAATATGCTCATTATATAGTATATAGTAAAATAAATTATGTATTACATCCCACTGCTAATAATTTAATAAATGTCACGAACAATTATACATTGTTAGTAGTAGTAAGAAATACTTATTTTAGTTCTTGGTAGTAGATTTAGTCGAAACATGCTTGGCCCAGCAAACATAAAACATCTGTGTATCATTTATACAACGTCGGCTCAACGTCTTTGACTTCGGTCCAACATTGTGCAAATGTCATACAAATGTTTTGCGTTTACTGGCCATACATACGGTTCTAGCAAACACGACACGTTGACCCAATGCTGGGCTAATGTTGGCACAGTATTGGGTCAACTTGTCGTATTTGCTGGGGTTCTAGCAGCAGAAAGGTCACCGTCTGGGATCAGAGGTCAGAGGTCAGTAAACCTTCGTGGGTGAGTGTTGTCCAACAAGCCGTGTAATTTTATGATGAGAGTGAACAGAATAGACGGGAGTATGATGACAATGTACTGGTCATAAGTAATATTAATAATAAGGTGAATTTGACAAGTTGGACATTAAATGTAGCCGGTTTAAAATCGCACGCATCGCTCTATCGCACCGATTGGCCTGACCCCAACGTGGCTGGAACAGAATATGTAAACGAAGGTTAAAAGTGATCTATCACCCCTTATATAGTATGAATAAATTTGTGACATATAAATCAATGTTGCCACCAGATGGGGCACAAGTGTTTCCTTATAGGGGTGATTAGCTATCATGTGACCCTCTGAGAGGGTCACGTGATAGCCAATCACCCCATATAAGGACATAATTATTCATACCATATAAGGGGTGATAGATCACCTTTAAGCCACAGATCGCGACCATATAAAAACGTGGGACGTTTTCCTTTGGACAGTCATATCTAAGTATTCACCTTGATTAATCAGGTCGCCAATAGGAGGATTATAATCAGTAACATTTCATCGCATTTGTCGCACAGTCAATAACAAGTTATGGGCATTTTTTAGACCTTGTCCTTGGGGTCAAGATCGCTCTCAGTCCGCCATGTTGAAAAACGTTGTTTTTTTCGGGTCAAATAAATACAGCAATCCACAGGGTCGTCCACGGCTACGATTGGCACAAGTGCACGACCTCCCAACACACAACCAGCGAAATGGCGGTATCAAGAAGTGGAAAAGGTATACTACTGTACACCTAGAAGGCAGCCATCAGCTTAAAAAATGTTGTCAAATGTTTTTTTGCTACAATCTACCAAGACGGCAATGCCCGAGTGTTCATCTGGTCAGTTTTGCAATTAATTCTTAACGAGCTGAGACGTGGTTTCAGTGTTTTGATCTCAGTTTGAGACCGTTCTCAAATGAGAACGTTTCTTGAACCAGCAAATGAGCTCATACTCTATCTCGGTCTCAGTTTGAGACCACTACCATGGATACTGAGACTGAGACAGCTTCTTGAACCTGGGCCCAGATACGGTGTCTGGCCCCGATGGCTCATTTGGCTCGAGATAGGGCCTACTGCTGTTGACCCAATGTTTGCTTAATGTTGGGCCGCCGTCTGACCAACATTAAATAAATATAATTGCTTTTTATCATATATTAATATTTTTTATTATCGCTCTGATTTGTGATGTGAGACATTCATCGGTAAGTATAACGCAACAACCACAAGACCTTGAATCAATGTTGGTTTGATGCTGGCCCAACGTCGTAGACGCTGGGCCAGCATCAAACCAACATTGGCTGCTGTTGGGATAGTTGATCACGTGACCAAGCTGTAGGGCACGTGACCACCCTCAGCCTATCATTTGCCTCCAGACAGACTTTGATGTCAAGACAGGTTCCCATGGAAACACTGTGTTCCACAGTTAATGTGATTATAATTGGGGTCAAATACCACAAAACTGTGCAATTAGAAAACGAGAAACGCACTGTGGAAATAATTATAGTTAATTAGGTTTTTGACCGTTTGTCACTCTCGCGACAGAATGATTGTTCATTTCATTCTATAGGTCGTACGCCCAATATCGCGAACCACGTGTTTTGCCCCTTAAAAAATATTTGGTGACTACATTTTTTTTCAGCATGCCAAGTTAGTCTATACGACGCCTATTTCTGCCGTTTTTTCGTCAAAAAATACTTTACATCGTCTGTTCCTTTCTTTGTCATGTATGATGACAGGTCATTCATCATTAGAGCGGTGGGCGATATTATGTGAAATTCGGGAATATCCGTATACAAAAAGGATTTCCCAACTTAAAATAATTTCAACTAAAAAATTATACCTGGAGATCGCCGGATATATTAGTGAGTTGAACAGAAGTAAAGAAATAATTTCAGCCAGTAAAGATTTCTTAAATGGCGAAAAACGTTGTTCCCTTTATTGGGCGTACGACCTATAGTGTGATGAGTATGTTAATGTATACGGAAGCCATCTTATCACATGACGAGGTCAATGCGTTCATTTGGTCTGTATTGTGACATCAAAAGCATACATTACAGTTTACATATTACCTGTTTAGCGCCAGGTTATCTAACGTCGGCCCAACGTCTTCGCCGTTGGTCCAGCATTGTATAAATGTTATAGAAATATTTTGTGTTTACTTGGCTAACTGAAATGTTTACCCACAAGAAGCTGTAGGGTGTCTTGTTGACGCGATCTACAACCAAGGAGGTTATATAGACATATAACCCCCGTGCAACAACATACTTTAAGTGGCTAGAAATTCGCTGGATATTTGAAACTTGATGTCAATAATTTTTTTCAATCTGGGTATTATTTACCCTCCTAATAAAAAATAAAAATATAAACGAATTATAATATTATTGTGATTAGAAATCAAAGAAATGACACAAAATGAAATGAGAATATCTTAAATATATTTTTGCTGAATCTGTTAATATTCGATGTGATTATGACGTATATTTAATCGTCTCAGTACTGGTACTTTTAAAGTAAATACGTTACTGTTTTTTGACCTCGAGTGCAAAATGCACTGTACAGCATCTGTATATAACCAGAAAATACGAGGAATTCACCCAATGTTGTTTCAATGTTGGGCCACCGTCTTCGACGGTAGCCCAACATTGAAACAACATTGTGTTTGCTGTGTACAAGGTGTATACCACCCTAGCAAACACGATACATTGAAACAATGGTGCTTTTATGTTGGGCCACCGTTTCGACGCTGACACAACATAAAAGCAGCATTGTTTCAATGCACCGTGTCTGCTAGGACACTTGTATAAATGTACTTTACAGCATCGGTATATAACCAGCAAACACGATGCATTTACCCAATGTTGTTTCAATGTTGGGCCACTGTCTTCGACGCCGGCCCAACATTGAAACAACATTGTGTTTGCTGTGTACAAGGTGCATACCACACCTGTATAACATAGGATCCCATTATTGTAGTCAACGTTTCATAATATTAACCCTTTAGCTGCAAAGTAATCTTATTTTCATTTTTATCCACTTGAAGTTTAGTCTCACTGCCACGCCCCGCAAATTTAAGTGGTTGAAAATTACTCATATTGCAAAATTAATTATACAAAAGATTTGCACACCTGGATGTCTAAACACTCGTTTTCGTTCCCAATTACTGTGACTTCCTCCTAATAAACTAAATAGACTAAAAACGGATATAGACGTCCTTAGTGTTTGAGGGGTTAAAAGAGGCCGACAAAACGTCCTATCGTGATGAGTTCATCAATGATCAGCTACTTATATATTCATTTAGCATTATTTGGTTTTACATAATGTAGTCCATATATACACAATGTCTATCACATGTGTATAAAATAGGACCACATATTGAACAAGTCTTTTTATAATCGTCCAGCATGTCAGAAGTGTGTACCAGTGGTTTATGATCTAGTCGCTAGGGGGCGTGTGACACCTTACGTGTGTGTGGAGACCTTATCTACTGCTCTGCAAAGCAAAAAGGCAGTATATGCTTGCTTGTAAAGCAAGCAGATACTGCCTCTTGACTTTGCACGGCAGAACACAACCATACACACAAGGAATCTCCCACGTTCGCTAGATGGCGTGGTACAGTTGCCCGTGGTAACCACATCTGATATGTCGGCGCCTTTTGTCACCCGAGCTCTCACTAGGCGGGGCTGGGTCGTGTGGGGGTTTGCTTTATGGGTTTTCTTCCAGAAAAGGGTATAGGGTATCACTATGCCGCCGTGGAAATGCTGCCACGGAATGACAAACAGTGGTAACTGCTTACTTGGAAAATAAGCAGATACTTCAGTTTGCCTTTGACATTGCTTGTTCGACTTTTTACAGGTTTTCTATAACCTGGGCCACAATTATTTTGTGAAATCTGTAGCGCATATTTTTTGTCGATTTCCTTGAAGTTTCGCGCGGGCCATTTGCTGGTCAAATCATAACTTCAGTAACAAATCGCGCAACCTTATATTTAATATTTCAAAAGTTGACATGTAACAAAATTCCAGAATTAGTCTAATGGGCTTATCATAGAGAGAGGTGATAATTTAAGTTTACTACATGTCAAATAGTTTTACTTTTGAAATACTGCCTATAATTTTACGAATTTTCATGGCTATTATGAATTCTGTTGATGACGTTTACAAAATTTCATGAAAATCGGTTAATAATTTACAGAGAAATCAACGAAAAACATGCGCTGCATGGTGAGTTCTGGCCTAGGCTAAGGTATAATGACAACAGCAGTAACGTTTTACTTTCCAATTAAGCAGTTACTGCTGTCTGCCTTTGCTTTTTGCCTTTGCTTTTTGAAGCAAAGGCAAAAAACAAAGGCAGACAGAAGTAACTGCTTACTTATCAATTAGGCAGTTACTGCTGTTACCCCTTATCCTATAGCAAAGGTAAACAGTCTATAAATAGGCTTTTCTTCCAGTAGCCCTGAAGGCTATACGGTTTCACGCCATACAATGTTCTTGGTATCACTTACCATTCCTGCGTGCTCAATACATTACCGTACAGCCATCGGACCAAAGCTGGTTTATTGTAAAATCTGTACCATTGTAAAGTGAAAACAAACCCCGGTGTAAACAGTAGCGCGGGGAGAGAAGAACCACGTATTAAGTTTTCTGATTTACTTATCTACACCATTGATCTTAACACTCTTTGTGATCTACTTTAACCATTTAAGTACCCATTCTGCATACGCGCATCACAATTTAGTATATATAGGTTTATATTTTAAAGAATATAATATATTAAATTATATACATTTAAAATCAAATTATATAATTATATTCCTTGGATAAATAAATAAATTATGTACTTTCCTTTCAATAAATAATCTGCATGGGATATTAAAATATAATCAAGTATTTATTTTTACCTCAAAAGGAGTAAAAATGACAATAAATTCATGGGTAAAAGGTAAAAACGTACATTGATTTTTTAAAACGTAAATTGTGGAAAATAATTGTCCTCCAAGGCGACGTTGTAATGTGAATTGAATGAAAATACAAGCCTGTTATGATTGGACTTGGCAAGATGGCGAGTGCAATGAATGTGAAAGTGTGTGCACTTCTGATAGATATGCACAGCTACTTGGGTGAGATGCCTATATCTTCACCAGCTCATTATAAAGAAAATATAGTCAGCAGATAGCGTGGTTATGTGATGGTATATATATGCTCAGTGTTGTATCACACCTCAAATCCTAATAATATACAGATTGTACGTCTCTGAAACCTGAAAATAAGCATATAATATGAAGAGACATACACTTTTTTGTTCCACATGTGTCTGATAATTTTGGGTCTAACTAAGTATAAACACTGTTATCCTTTTCATCGTCTTTATGCGTCAGAATCAGTAGTCTGCAGACGTCAGATTTTGACGTATAAAGTCAATCCCTGTACCGAAAGAATTAAATAATTCCTAGCGGCCGTAGACCCATAACATATGTATTCAAATGAAGCGGAAAGAGCTAACTACAGTCTGTTTCACCAGAACCTGGGAGTAGCCTTTTTCTAATTTGCTCGGTCGCTCTTTAAATTTTTTAACAACATTTTTTTTTCGGATTATTTTTTTATGTTCCCCCAACATCCCTGAAAATTTGGTGCAACTTGGTTGTGTAGTGTGGAAGTTAGACCATTTGGCATGTAATAGGATTCTTGTTTCACGGCAATGGTGTTAAAGAGAGCTGTAATTTTGAAACTGTATTATATGCCAAATGGTTTAACTTCGCTAATACACGAAAAAAAATACACCAAATTTTCAGGGATGTTAGGGGAAGGTGAAAAAATAATGTGAGAAAAATTTTGTCAAAACAATTTGAAGAGCAACCGAGCAAATTGGAAAAAGACTACTCCCATGTTCTTGTGAAACAGACTGTAGATCATTTATTATGATTTCAAAATGAAAAAAAACTGTTGTTCTCCATGGCTTATATAAAAAGGTTTCAGCGTTTAAAGGGTTTACGTATGAGATTAATAGTAATTGAATGAAATGATTGAATCCTCTCCTCACATATCTTTCTTTCAGCATTCCAATAAATGTGTTTTAAATGCCTAAAATATAAAACGTTATAGGGCAGCCTGCTTAGCTTACTATGTCATATGTGATTAGTTGAATATCAATTTTAGAACCATAAAACAACTGGATGTATCCAAATTAGGTTTGGGAAATTTTATTACAAATAAATGGGATATGAGAAATCAGTCTGAGATTGGTACCAGCTGTTATCTCTTAGAAACCTCTACACGTGGTCAATTAGAGTGTCCTTTACTCTGAACAATAAGAATGCTGAGCTCCTTGTCTAAAGCCCTAACACGAAAAGAGCTGCCGATGCTAATTGATTGGTGGTACACCGTCTATGACGCTGGGCCAACATTAAAGCAGCATCGGGCCAGCTCCTGGTATTTGTTGTGATCTCCCCAGAAAACACGATTCAGTGAATCAATGCTGGTTTAATGTTGGTCCACCGTCTACGACGCTGGGCCAACATTAAACCAGCACTGACCCAGCTCAAACTAAAAGCTCCTATTATATTCTAAGACCCTGAATTAGAGTTTTCCGGTGTCACTTCAAGTTGGGAGTTTCGTCAGCTGTAAGTAATTCAGCCCAGATTAAAATGGAAGCTATACAGAGATTCAATTAGTGGTAAATATGATATTTTGATAATCGTGCAACCTTTAGTATTCTGTGTATTCCTGCTGGTCACATCAAAGATGGCAGAATAAATTATTGCGGCGTCTTTCGCGAGACCAAGTCGGCGGGAAACCTGTGTGGTTCGTGCAAACAGAAACTATAGGAAATGTCCACAAGCATTATCCGCACTTGTGATCTGATTCACTGATTATAATGGGGGATTTAAACTGCGTGTACTACAAGGCGTGTGTCAACACAGGCGCCAGATGGCCTTACAAATAGCAGTTGTCACATTATAGGCACAGTTGCCGAGCACGTGCACATACATATAAGTAGGTGAGCATGTAGTACGTATAAAATAATTAGGGTGGATGGTGGGAGAAAAAACAGTTGTGAAATTTGAACGATTCTGGTTTATCATTTCGAAGCAAGTCATCAAAAAATAGAAAAAATCAAGGTTCTATTGGACGATGGAAATTAAATGAAATAGGCTGCCGATTGGTCTAACATGGTAATAGAAATTAAATTTTCACCCACTTGAAGCAGTGTCTGGCTGCTGCGACACACAACTTTGAAATAGCATGGGTGAAAATTACTCACATTTGCCTAATTTGGGAACAACATTTGCAAATGTTGATGTTTGAACATACATTTCTTTTCCAATAACTTTGATGCTACATGTATGGGCTGATGGAAAACATTAAGAACGTTCATTGTCGTGCTTATGACTTTTTTTCCACGCGGGTCCATTATTGAAACAGCATTGAGTGAATGCACTTCTGCTTCACAGCACGAGACCCTGATCCTGTTTTACGTTTGGCCAGCGTCTACGAAAAAAACACACAGGGTGAACTTCTTGTATTTCTGGCTTCATTTTGTCAATGGAAATAATTACAGTACAGGGTGGAAATCGAAACAATTTCAAATAAGCACATATACAGGCTCGTAGCTAGCATGAGGCAGACGAGGCAGCCTGTCTTTTCCCATTTTTTCTTTATCATCATTGACAATTCTCTCAGAAATGTATGTTTTTCACAAATTTTGGCTCGGCCACCAGGCTCGCCTCGTCTGATTTCTGACCCTGGCAACAGGCCTGAAATATATGTCAGTGCTCAAATTAAGCAGATTTAAACATAACAAAGTTCTAAGCAAAAATGATGCTTTATAAATTGAAATCATAATGTCAAAATATTTTTTTAAGTAGTTTTATATAGGACAATGACTATTAACCCTTACAGCGCGGGGATCGACTTTAGACGTCAAAATCTGACGTCTGTAGACGTCAGATTTTGACGTCTAAAGGCAATCCCCGCACTGAAAAAGCAAAACTATTTATCAAATGAAGCAAAAAGCTATAACTTAGCCACTTAAAATGACTTAAAATTGAAAAACCCTTTGGTATCCATGATTTAAACAACAATATTTCAGCGTTGTAAGAGTTAAATGAATGAGTTTGCACTTGGTTCTAACGTGTCACTGGATACGAGCACTTCTGTTTGATTATGTCCCGGTGTGAGACCCTAATATTCACTCTCACTCACGGCAGCTTGTCACCCTTTCTCCTCACTTCTGCCCCTCACTGCTAACCTCTTATTAGGAGCAGAGTGAGGGGTGAGGGGGTCTACAAAGCGAATTGGTCACAGCCACACCCCACTGTTAAACACATGTTGCTATATATAATAGGCCTACTGACAAGTACGGCCAATATATGTTCTTCCATCACTCTCTGATTAGCAACACTAGCAGCAAGCTGTTAATAAAGGCTTTATTGCCTTGACCCTTTAAGTGCTGAAATGGTTTTGTGCAAACCATGGAGACCAAAGGGTATTTTCATTTTGTAATCTTCATCAACGTCTTATATAGCAGCTGTCTCGTATCTAAAAAGGTCATATACACCTTGACTTAAATTTAACAAAAAATTCAAATAATTGTTAGTCACTCGAAATTATGTATCGAGGCAGTGAGGCACAATTTCATGTGGCTTGAAATATAAATTGTTTATCTCAGAGCTCTGAAGGATCCGCATTACGATTTAGTGCTGTAAGATGTATTGGTACTAAGATACATTTGATCCAGATAACTTTATAGAGGACTACTTTATGATGTCATAGTTTCACTACTGTTGTGTATTGTTACTAGATCCATAGCTGACTGAGTGAATAAATTATTGAAATAGAATGAATCTATGATGTCATAGTTGATCATGTACAGTGACGTTTTCTATAAAAGTTACACACATATGAGTGAATGCAATTATACAAAAATCATTACCTCATTAATTTCGGCGGAGGTTTGCAGTCTTTGACCGACATTGACTGTCTAGTTTTATATGGGTTGCATTTCTGACCACTGTTTCCCACGATCACCAGCATCACCACAGCGATATGAGACTTTTCGAAGTTGAGTCTGGGGGTGTACTAAGAAGAAGCAGAAGAAGCAGGGAGTTGTTGGCTGGCAGATTCATAAAGTGAGGAAATCGGCGCGGCACTCATTCCACTAATTGTTTCTAAGAGATATATTCGATCCTTGCCGGGAGTTGGTGAGCGATTGACAATGTCGCAAGGTCTTGGCAGCCCCATTCAGGGCTAGCTATCCCAAACAGACAAACAAACAAACAAACAAACAAACAAACAAACAAACAAACAAACAAACAAACAAACAAACAAACAAACAAACAAACAAACAAACAAACAAACAAACAAACAAACAAACAAACAAACAAACAAACAAACAAACAAACAAACAAACAAACAAACAAACAAACAAACAAACAAACAAACAAACAAACAAACAAACAAACAAACAAACAATCAAACAAACAAACAAACTTCACCGGATTTGCGTAGTAATTTCATTAGTTGTGGCTTGCGATCACTTCAGGAGTATCCCATGGTGAGGTGTTAGATTAGATGGTATCTGCCTCGTTTACAGCTGGCTACCGTACATCAACTGTGATCAGCACATCTGTGAATTTATGATCTGGGATAAAATTTCTAAATCACACAGAATCTCACATGATCACAGGGCCTGATAACGGTCTGATGACCACATTAACAGTGTGGTTGTCAAACCACGCTGAATTGAATGTTACAATTTTTCGTCACTTGAAGCCGTAATTGCTATCGCAATTTCCAGCTTCAAATGACGATTTTTTTTCATATTTATCATATACACAACAGTCCCCTAAATGAATTATTATGAAAAGCGAACATCTTGCACAATATATTTAACTAATTTGGTAATGCACTTGTATATATTTTAGGTTTCTACGCTTTCCAGAGTGTCTTTTTTGCTACTATATATAATTAGTATGTCATACATAGTAGCTATTTTATCTCTGGTTTTGATGCGGGAAACAAAATGATAGAACTCTATGTTATCTTGGCAATGCCTTTTAATTTATTTTAAGTGGTAGTCATTTATATTATCGAAATACTCAGTTTTATTTTGGCAAATCCACTTAACATGATTTTAGTTGTGTATGTCATACTATGTATATTGTCATATGATTTCAACAAATTAACAATCTTGTATAGACATGTACATATATCTCTTTCATTTCTATGCAAATAAGTCTGTATTGACTTTTTTTTCTGTCAATAAAATATCTATCTGTCTGTCTGTCTGGTGATATTTTGTTACTTTCCTGAGACCGAAAAAAATTCTAGCAGGACAAGGGTCATCCCATGTTGATTTAATGTTGGGCCAGCGTCGTAGACGGTGGCCCAACATTAAATCAACATAGAATCAATGTGTTGTGTTCGCTGGGATTGTGGTTGTTAAGAGCTGTGTCTAAAATGAAACAGATAATCCGCTCTCTGTTGAAGTATGCTGAGAAAGTGTACCTCAATTTGAAAGCGCAACAATTTCACGCATTTGTTTTCTGACTTCCTTTTTCCCACACAATTGTATGGGCATTATAAATTTCGGCACCTTTTAAAAATGTCATTTGAACAATATAATTATACAAATTTTGAATGGATAATTTTTTTATTTTATGGTGCTGCGAAACGATACGAAACACTAAGGAATCTATAAGGATATATTCCTTTTAAAAAAACTGAGAATAAAGTTCAAAAATGATGTTGATGACATCACGAGAAAAACGAGGTATGGACAGCGAAATGACGGTCTCATTTACAAATATTTGGTGCTAACGCAAACAATAGTAATAACTCTTTACTTACGTATCATCATAAATGTGTTAGTTAGCTCTTTCTGCTTCATTTGAATACCTATATTATGGGTCTAAGGCCATTATAAATTTGTTTTCTTCTAGATAGACTTTAGATGTCAGAATCTGACGTCAAATTATGACATCTAAATACGACTGAAAGAATTAATATATAATGGTCATAGATCAAACCATAACATAGGTATTCACATGAAGCGAAAAGAGCTAAGTCAGATATATCCAGTATGACTTCAAATTGAAAAAAACCCCTTTGGTCTCTATACTTTACACAGACATTATTCACCGCTTTAAGGCTTAGAAAGCTCCTGCTCAATTGAACACTGATATCTATCTCTTCACTAGCAAACACAGGCCTTTTTCTCACATTCCCAACTCGTCAGTCACAGACTGTTAGCTTCTAAGTACCCCTGTCATGCTGTAAAATATCGGCTTACAAGCGTCACCGCTACCCGCGATAGCCCATTTGATTCGGATATGGATTATTAACGTCGAGTCACTGGGCTTGAATCCCGGCTAGGTCCAATCTTTGTGATTATGCAAATAGAGTATACACCAAACTGTTCCAAGGCCTGGAGAATAGAGTGCTGCGCGCCTATATATAGTACTCCAGTCTAATCAACAAAATACGTCATTTAAAGGGACTAGCCCACCACCTACATGTTGGCCAAATCCAAACCTTTCCATGTGTATGAATAGTCATTCAATTTTACATGTCATTGTTTGTAATAATTTAGGCTAATGATAATTTTGTGATAAAAAATCGATTACCTAACTTTCAATTTACGAAACAGGTTTAGATTTTTTACATGACTCAATCTAGGTATAGAGCTAGAGTCCCATCATTTTATCATTTAGAAACATGACGGAGAATGATCCAATGTTGCTTTAATGTTATTCTACCGTCTACGACGCTGTACCAACATTAAAGTAATATGAGCTCAATGTACCGTATTTCTTGGTAATAGCCCCTGAATTCATTTAAAATGAAAGACGCTCTGTCCCAACATCCTGCTTCGATGAGTTTCAATAGTGTCCTATAGAGTGGACAAGGCGGCTCGCTTTGATGGCTAATATGATCCGGCTGTTGCTCAAAACTCAAAGATACTGGGTTCGAATACCAGCTGTGTCGGACGTTTGTCGTCGGGGTTGTGCATATATAGTGCTCCAAGCTGTCCAAAGGACTGGAGTGTGCAGTGCTGCCTATAGTATTGTCCACTACAACAAATCTTGGAAATTACGTAAAAAAATACGTCAACTTCGCATAGGGGGTGGGGAAAGAATTCATAACTATAATTGTAACGAACGATTAGGCGCTCGACGTGTTGAAAGATATTAAAGTAATATGTGTTTATCTTATCATGTCTAGCTGTCACTCAGTCACTCACTCACAGCACAATCACGATGATAACAGGGTTCTGTCACGGTGGAAACTGTCACTTGAGAGAGTAGCCTCATATCACATGCTTGATCATATCAAATGCACTCAAGCCATGGCGACTCGAAGGTTTTGCTCAATTCAAAAGGAGCCTTGTATTACATTTTTTTGTATTGTTCCCATCGGAAAATCAACATGTTTAACCCTTACAGTGCGGGGATAGACTTTAGTCGTCAGAATCTGACGTCTGTCGACGTCAGATTCTTACGACTAAAGTCGACCCCCGCACTGTAACAGTGAAAATATTTATAATGGCCGCATAGACCCACAACATAGGTATTCAAATGAATCAAAAAGATCCAACTAAGACATTGATGATGATTTTAAATTGAAAAACACCCCTGGTCCCCATGGTTTTCTTAAATAAATTAAGCGCTTCAAGGGTTAAACTTATAACCCAAATAAGTCGTACAAGTCATAGAATCAGTAACAATACAATCTATCAGTAATGGGCAGCTCCTCTTGTTCTAATTTCATCGCTACTCTCATTCAGACCATTGTGACCATTTCTCAAACCTTCAATTACAATGAAACCATCTTGACACCAGCCATAATTATCCCAAGTGAATCATAATTTATGGAATGCACTCGTATACCGAGGGGAACAAACATGTCGTTAAGGCCATAACCACTTCGAAATGTTTGCATTTACGATAACATTTTATAAAGTTAGATAATAAATAAGATTTGAAAATCAAACATCATCAATTAAAACAGCAAGGTATAAGAAAACATTATGCATTGTTTATATTAAATACAAATCGCTATCCAAAATATATAATAATTGTTATGAAGCTGTAACAGCTAGTGTTTTGTTATTTCATTTATAATGTCATTGTTTTTGTTAAGAATCCTTTTGTCACAAATTAATTGACACAAATTGTCTCGTTCATCTCACCATCCTCAGTAGGTTCTTCTGGCCCAGTTTAGCCTACATGTGCACAAAGGTGGCCTAAAACACCATTTATTTAATTTCATTAATAAAGGGGATATATCTAATTTTACAAGATCATATCCGCTTTTCATTGATACCTATCTCAGAATTCGTGCAATCACTTATTATAAACACAGCTGGTGTGACTTATGACTGCCAGAAACCCAACAGACACAACACATTGAATCAATATTGGCTTAAAGTTGGTCCACCGTCTACGACGCTGGACCAACGTTAAGCCAACATTGATTCAGCGTGTTGTGTCTGCTGGGAAGCATCACATTTTCCGCGGAATCTCTGAAAGTAGGCCAATTATAAAACTACCTTGGGACAGCCCTTTAATCTCAGGGGTCCGATTTATGGAGCACCAGCTTTATTTTGAATGCAAGTCATTCAATATATAATATTAGCCCCTTTATATGTGCTGCCTAATTGTTTTAATGTTATTCATCATGTCATTTGAAGGTGGAATTGCTATTTTTCATAAATATATATTTTCTAAATTGAATTGTTTGACTAACTGAGCATCTACCACAAACTATATAGGCCTATAATTTCCATTTCAGTGACATATTATTTTTTTACGAAACCTGGTCAGATTCTGACGTCAATGGACGTCATATTCTGATGCAATTACGGTCCCCGCGCTGAAAGGGCTAATTATTATCTCGTGTGATACCTTAGTGAGGAAAGGGTTACTATATCTCATGTTTGACTGTCAATCTGGGGGGGGGGGGAGTTTATTGATATTAGCTCCGGCCACACACGACCAAAACGACTAAATAATAACACCCTGGCTATATACCACCCACTGAATACCCGCCTTAGTGGGGTCAGGGGTCAACAATAAGAGATATGAGAACAGGAAACTGTGATTTGTCTGTGCGGTGTCCCGTGACGGAGGTTAAAAGGTCATCACGTCACCGGCACGCGCCGTGGCACGCGTGTTGACACACGTCACGTCACGGGAGCTTTTGGCAGACGTCACTCGCAGATTGTCCTTTTAATTTCCTGTTTCTAAATAACGCATCAATCACTCATCATTATCCTTAGTCATGCTATAGGCCTCAGCTCGTATGGTGGTTTCAGGCTGGTTTCAAACTAATGAACACGTGACACGAAACCAATTTTAATTTATTATTAACCCTTTCAGCGCGAGGAACGAGTTTAGTTATCTTAATACAATCTATAGATGTATAGATGTTAGATTCTGATGTCTGAAGTCGATCTCCACACTGAAAGATGTCACAATTTTAAAATAGCCGTAGACCAATATTTAAGGTATTCAAATGAAGCGGAAAGACCTAACTAAGACATTTATGATGACTTCAAATTGAAAAAACAATATTTGCTCTCTATGGTTTATACACAAGTGTTCAGTGTCGTAAGGGCTAAACATTAATTCGACCTTGTAAAATCAACATTGTGCAGCTAATTTGTTTGTTTTTATTTGTATCATTTTGAAATGACGAAATAATTTCTAATCATGAATAAACACATGGCTTGAAATAATTTACATGGCTAACTAAGAATCTGGCATGATTGTTTTTTCCCATTTTAGTGTTATTGTCCCCAATAAAAGTACCTCCACTACCGCGACCGACAACTTCGAGAATTTATACATATTTATACATATTTGTTTAATTTGAGACCAATAATTTGCGAATCTTGATGTTTAAAGTATCAACTGGGGTGCAATTAAAACCACGAACATACATAATGTGGTCTATATCTTTAAACACTCATTTCATTTCAGTAACATTCATTTTACCTGGTAATCATTGCTAGTGAAACAGCTTAAAAACGTACATAGTGGTGAAGGGGCTAAAATCATATACAGAAACTATATATGTACGATCCCAAGAGCACAGGGGTTAAATTTTCGTGCTTACTGGGAATATCTTGCTGGCCTATTTTAGCCTATATGCATGTGTACAAAGGTGGACTAAAACACCATTCATTCAGAGAGAGAGGAAAGTGTGGCTGGTGTTGATATTGGACAATGGCAGCAAATTTAATCTTGTTAATCACATATAATATATCACTCGTAATGGACTTACCAGGTTCTTAGTATAACACTGTATCTGTCTGCTGTTCTTTGATGCTTCACAAATTGTCTTGTGTCACGAGACTTTGTCAGCATAACCACACCCTTCATCACGTGGTCAAATTACAGAGCACGTGGACACGCGCCATATCCTGCCATCAGACACGAAAACGCTGACCTCGGGCTGTAGCAACCCTTAGAACGCTGAAAAAAATACTATAAACTATTGAGAGCAAAGGGTTTTTTTCAATTTGAAATCATCATAAATGTCTTAGTTAGCTATTTCCGCTTCATTTCAATACCTATGTTATGGGTCTACAGCCTTTAGAAATAGTTGACCTTTCAGCTCGGGAACCGTCTTTAGACGTCAGAATCTGACGTCTATTGACGTCAGATTCTGACGTCTAAATATAGTCCCCGCGTCTAAAGACGGTCCCCGTGCTTAAAGGGTAAACTCTTGTCCTGCTAGGTCCTATATGGCTAAACTATCTTAGACGTCACTTCTGCGTTGTTTGTTTTTCGCTGATTTCTCAAGCCATTGATCATTCGATTTCCATGACATTTTACAACCACTATGTCTTACGGCAACTAACCTGGGAAAAATTCTGATTTTTTTAGTTTACATGTAGCAAATTTTAATTATGACGCTCATCTATAAACTTATTAACTTTAGTCAGTTTTATTTTCGACATTTCACTGCATATCAAATGGTTTAATTTTTGAAATACAAATTTCACGAAATTTTTAGGGTAGCAAGTGCTGGCAAATTTTTATGGAAATTGATTGAGAAGAGACTGAGAAATCAACTAAAATCAGTTCACGCGGGTCTGATGTGTCTTCTGCTAAAACCCCATGATATTTATACTTTTTCAACCTAATATAAAATGTCATTTAAAATTGAGGAAATAGTTTGTAAAAGACGCTCAGTTAATAAAATACACGTTATTCAATTCATACAAATACATGGCACAGGGCCCGTATTCTCGTACAACGTCCACGACGCTTGCCCAACAATAAGACAACATTGCTCCAATGTCTGGTGTTCTGTGGGGCCGCGTCCACGCGCCGCCACCTGGTCAATGTTCACTATGTAACAAACTAATTACGGGGGCGTTATCGCAAAGGAACATCAGCATTAAGTAGAATCCGTCCCCAGGCCAAACCTTTTACCTTATCATGGCGCTATACGAGGTGCATTATGGGTAAATGATTCAGGTCTAATGCGGGTCTAAGCGGATTGGCGCATAATGGCGTCTTAGATGGTTATCTATTGTATAAAGTGAAATTGATGACCACCTCTTCAGAACTATATTTTCAATAAAATCCATCAGATTTTTTTTATGGTATGCGTACATGCTTTAAGTACATTATAAAGCAATATGGAAACACGTCTGACTGTAGATTGATGTGAAAAAACTTACTAGTAAAGTACTGTAATTTATTTTGTGTTCCTTACAAAAATAACATGACTTTCAAGTGTAAACAATTAACTTAAGGTTTGCGCCGATGTAGGGTGCACTTATTGAAAAAGCAAATGAGCATGCGCCTAATAAATTCAAATATATTAAGCCTAATTGTGCTACTGAAAATTTAATTCATTTCAAGGTGAAATTGCTAACTAAATATCCAGCTTTAAACATAACAAATAACTTTTTATTATGGAAAACTAGACAATTTTTAAATGATATGATGGTCAGAGCCTATACCATAAACTATTCATATATTTTATTGATATTATATCTGGTTTTGTCCATACGTGGATCATATATATAGACATAGCACGCAAAGGGTTAAGTATTAAACACAATAGACCCTGATACGTAATATCTGCCCTAGGGATACTCGTTATGCTGATCACTTATATGATCCTGATCCAAATCACGGCATTCACTCCTGCTAATTATATGCCTCAAATCATGGTATGCTGATATCTAAATCAGATCACATTATGTGATGCATGATCGAGCATTGCATAAACTACTCGTAATTTGAATATAATAATCTTTCATTTTGCTATAGTTTATAAACCAGAGGTGCGTCAATTCAACAAAACTCAGAAATGATGTCAGTTATTAGTGCACTAGTCTAATCGCAATTTGCCCATAGAAATATCTGAAACAGTACGTGTTGAATTTACCGAATCAGTGACTATTTTTATTATATATTTGATTGCCCGTTTTTGCCGATCATAAAAGCACATAAGTAGCAGAATTATATTATAGAGACTCAAATTATTACAAGCACTTAAATTCAGAAGCATTATCATGATAACGTTTAAAAAATCTTACCAGCATCGGTGTGACGTAAAATACTGTACGCAATGTTTTTGTTACGGATTTGCTTATTATATAGTATTTTTGCATCGGATCATTTGTGCTATATTGTATATATCACGATCACTAAATCACGATCTCCGTGCAATGTGTGTAATGATATTATTGAAATCCTGATGTACTCAACACGTATTTCATCAAATAAAATCACATTTCAGTTAGTTATCCTTCGGAGACGCTCCAATTCTATTAACATCATTGAAAAACATTATCACCATTATACTGTACGCCCAATTAAAATGCTTTTAAAATAATTTTAAAATCACGTAATGTAATATATATTCTAGCTAATTGAACTGATTCATATTTGAGTAAAGATTGTATAGATTTGAATTTCAGTGCACTGAATGCACTGAATCCTTGTTCACTTGGGTGAATGTGAGCCATTTATCACCATACAGCCCGTGAAAGTCTAGACTGACCATATCTGACTATCTATTTACCCAGAACAGCGCATTTGACAGGCAGAAGTTGTCCACTGATTTGTAGTCTATTATCGCCCAGTCCTTATCCTGCTAATCTGACTGTTGTGATTAATGTAAGTGTTAGTCGCTAGGGGTCCCTGGCAGCGACTGTCACCATCAGCCGGTGGTCAGTCTACAGGTCAATCTGTTAGCTGTCACATCTGTCTAGAGGTCAATCTGTCACCTGACACATATCCACCATCACATTACAATCACCATTTCATTTAAAGTACACTTTACAGTAAGCTGTCGTACAAAAACAAAACGCTGTAATGGCTCACTCGAAAAGTAAGCAGTTACTCGAAAAGTGGGCATTTGCAGCATCTTGGCTTTGCATGGTTAGTGTCCGCTCAAGGACGTTTAGTGTTTAAATAGTTTTAAGCTTGTCTAGCTCAATTGTATGCTTGAATTGTAAGTGAGCATTAAACAGCTAGTATTACATCCAAAGAGGGTATGTAGCCTCTTTGTTACCACCCAATTCTCTCTCCGGTACATATGCTCTGTGGTATTACAAAGAATTATATAAAGTTTTTGGTATTACTAAGAACACTTCTCAGCAAACACGAGACGTTGGCCCAACGTTGGTTTGCTGCTGGGCCAACGTCGAAGACGGTGGGCCAACAATAGACCAAAGCTGAACCAACGCCTCTTGTTTTCTGGGAACACACTTCGGTAGTAGGCTATAGAGAATGGTTCCATTTGGGCCTATCACATACATAATTTACATATCTAGAATATATGTGGAACCTTTTCTCTGTGTTACTCTACAAAAAATATCCTTCACGAGCCGTTTTGTTCTTGAAGTACACTCCCTTAGTATATCTAATTGATTACATCTGGTTATGTTTGTTCGCATCTCTATGCAATATTTCTTTTAACTCCTTAAAGACCGGCTTACTCCGTTTGGTGACGTAATTACAACCTACAAAATATTATATTAATGGCCATTACATTGTCTCACGTGAAAAAAAGGCGACAGGTAACTAGTTACACCTTTATTACGATCAAAATCCATGCGCGATTTTTATCCATATATACTACAGTGAAGAACAGTTTTGAAAGTAACCTTTCTGGAGAAAGTACATCGGAAATAGGCCTACACTATCGTGTCAACGAAATTTGAAAGATTGTAAGATATGTGCGTTTGTTCGCCGTCGTCAATACAGGATAATGATTCAAGTCGGTAACTTGACGTTAGAATGACGATTTGAAGTGTTGCATTCCTGCGAGACAATTTTCACCCATTCTGAGCTGACATCGCTGGCGCGATTTACCAGGTTGTATATTCAAGTGTATCTTTATTTTCGCGCCAATTCGCATCTCTGCCTTCCCAGCAAACACGACACATTGAAACAATGCTGGTTTGATGTTGGGACAGAGTCGCAGACGATGGCCCAATATCAAACCAACATTGTTTTAATGTGTCGTGTTTGCTGGGTTACCACTACAACACTGACGGCGATACAGTAGACACTCTGTTTCATAAGCACCTGCATAACCAGTTGGTAAATGTGAAATATGTCTTGAATAGTTGAACACCGATATTTGTTGGGACTCAAATTTTACAAATCACTGGAAGTTGTGGATCGCGGTAGCGAGACATAACTTCAAGTGATTTAAAATTTAAATTGGATAGCGTAGAACTGTAGAGGTTAACCCTTTCAGTGCGGGGACCGTATTTAGACATCAGAATCTAACGCCGAGCCCCGCACTTAAAGAATTGAACAAATGGTAATATCCATCAACCCATAACATAGGTATTCAAGTGAAGCGGAAAAAGCTAATCGTGAGGATTTCAAATTGAAAAAAATGTTTTCAAGAAATTATAAAAACTATCTCAGCGTTGTAAAAGTGAATTTGTCTTGCTCAACTTGCATCGCTGCCTTAGGCAGGGTCTATCCCAGCAAACACAAAATATTTGTATAACATTTATACAACAACGGCCAAACATCTTTGACATTGGTCCAACATTGTATAAATGTTATAAAAATATGTTGTGTTCACTTGGATATCTTCACCTGGACGCGTTTCACTGCCCAAGTTCACCTGCTAATAAATACCTGGTAGGATCGGGACAGAGATGGCGACGTGATAAGCTCCTAGTGCCGATCCCCGGGGAGTTAAACTGGCACTTGATTATAGATTGTCACGTAAACAAACGGATAATATCTGAAATCGAATCAGGAGTTTCCAGAATAATCATTAACAACACAACAGACCATTTAAACGCCTTTATATCGCACATAATTCACATTATTTTTGAGTCTGACATTTTTGTCAAGTCGAAAACTAGCACGAATTATACTATATTATAATACAATTTTAAGGCGACGATGTATAGGCTTTAGGTGGTATAGGATGGCCGATATATGGGCTGAGTTATGCGCAGAAAAATTAAAAATGCGATTCTGATATAAGAATTTGCGAATTCTTTGAAATCCACGTTCTCAGTTTCGCACTTCGTGTGTTGATATCAGGTTTAAATAACAATACAAATGTTTAGCGGAGTCTTTGGTAAATAAGCTAATTATCCAAAGACGATACAGCCATTTATTACGTAAATAAACGGTACAGCAAAAACGAAACATCAAGTTAATGTGATTTTATTTTTGGGCCAGCATCACAGACGGTGGCCTAACATTGAAACAATATTAGTTCAATATTTCGTGTTTACTGTTGAAATTAGTTTACTAAAAAGGTTATAAAATTTTATATGAAAATTAAACTTTTACTTTGTATGTGATATTTTTGTATTATTCATAGGTCCCTAGCTAAAATTAAGAAGTTTACATTTCCTTAGACGTATGAATTGAACATGGATTTCACATATCAAGTTGAAGAAAAAAATGAGAGCTACTTTTAAATTATCAAGCACGAATCATATGTGACACAATGAAAGAGTTCTGAAGAAGATTGTTAACTCATTTATAATTTGGCCAAAAAAGTACAATTTCAATGAAATAACATAATACCTCTCTATAAACCTGTTAAGGGAAATACTAAAATCACCAAAGTATATTGTGTATCAATTGACTATTTTTATCAAAAGCATAACTAAAAACATATTATCAGTCCAGACTTGTCGTGTTTATCTTTCACAGATCTATATATTTGGCTCTAACACGACAAAGAAATATAATAGTACTTTCATGGTTCCTCCTGAAATCACAACTTCAAGTGAGCAATGTGTGTTAAAATGGACAGATTATTGTCATTATCATAACAATACCATCATATACATTTTGCTAATCTGCGAATTCAGAAACCCGTCTTTTAATATTTAAAACGCATATCACCAGTGTAATTATATTGAAGAAATATTAACATCTGGTGACATCAGGTTTTCTGACAGCCATTTTGTTAAAGAATAGAGCCTTCAGTCTGGAAGTTAAGATCTGGTGGCCAATCAAATCTGATGTTCTGCTAATTAAACCGTGTAAATCTGTTCACTCAGGCCGTTAATGTGTGCTCAGTGCCAGGGGGCAATATGGCCGCGGGGTCAAATGAGGGGTCAAGTGGTCACGGCGATCATAGCGACATCTGGTGCTAGGCTAATTAACTACACCTCGCCAGCCAGGTGAGATATGCCTCGCAAAAACAAACAGCAGTAACTGCTCCCTTCAAAGTGAGCAGTTACTATTTAACTTTCAGTGTCGGTACCGACTTTTCACGTCAGAATCAGACGTCCATAGACGCCTTTGCTAATCTATTTTGTTGTGCAGTGTTAAACAGCAGTAACACCTAATCAGTTACTGTTGTTTGGCTTTGCGTGTAGGAGATGTCGTGATAGTCACAGTGTGATCATGTCAACCTTCTGAGATCTGGAGAGAAGTTTGCCACGATAAATAGTGTCCCCTGGCAAATAAAGAGTTGTTTTTGACACTGAAATGATTTGCACACACACAACTTTTCTTGCCAGGCGTTGAGTTTTATTTATTTGGGTACAGCAACTTTGATAATATAATGTCAAAATCCAAGTAATATTTTCCAAGTTACTTTGAAACAAAATGATATTTTGGGGCTGGTATGGATACAATGATACATATTTCTGCATATCACTAAATCACTAAATCACTAAATCACTAAATCACTAATTAAACCATTCACTAAATCACTAAATCACTAAATCACTAATTGAACCATTCACTAAATCACTAAATCACTAAATCACTAAATCACTAAATCACTAAGTCAATCAATCCACTAAGTCAATCAATCAATCAATCAATCAATCAATCAATCAATCAATCAATCAATCAATCAATCAATCAATCAATCAATCAATCAATCAATCAATCAATCAATCAATCAATCAATCAATCAATCAATCAATCAATCAATCAATCAATCAATCAATCAATCAATCAATCAATCAATCAATCAAACAATCAATCAATCAATCAATCGGTCGGTCGGTCGGTCGGTCGGTCGGTCGGTCGGTCGGTCGGTCGGTCGGTCGGTCGGTCGGTCGGTCGGTCGGTCGGCCGGCCGGTCGGTCGGTCGGTCGGTCGGTCGGTCGGTCGGTCGGTCGGTCGGTCGGTCGGTCGGTCGGTCGGTCGGTCGGTCGGTCGGTCGGTCGGTCGGTCGGTCGGTCGGTCGGTCGGTCGGTCAATTTATCGCCACAGAAAAAATGAATGGGCCTTCGGACCAGATTTGTGCACATATAAACTAAGACAGGAGAACCTCCTGAGGACGATGAAATGCCACTTTCCTCCAGACACAGGATTAGCAATTCGAGCCTTGGCGGTCTGAGGCCTGGTACGCTACCTCTCGTTCGTGGAGGCCCCCTAAGAGTGAGTGAGGAAGAAACTTTCGTTTCTTTAAAACCTAAATGACAAAGCGGCTGACGAACCCGCGATCTCTGACATTCCATACCCTACTCTTATGAATGATTTCAGTTTTTTGTGATCAACATTCAAACTTCCAGGCCTCCAGACATTAAATCTGTCTCTCAGATTAAATTGATAGCAGATTGTATTCTGTCAAATGACATGGACAGACGGTGGACGTCCAAATTTTTCTAATCAGAATCCAACATGCCGTGGAAAGCCACATAGCAGTACCTGCTTACTTATCGAGTAAGCAGTTACAGCTGTTTGGCTTTGCACATCAGGACCAATGTTCAGTTTTATGCTCATCAGTTTCGATATCAGACCCATGTGAACCGCTAAACGAGCCAGTTGCCAGGACAAGGTCAACTGATCATTTGATTCTTTCTGTGAAACATATGTTCTAATGATCCTCAACCGAGATGATTGGTTCAGTTGCATAGTCGTATTTCTAACCTTCAAAGCGCTGAAAGATTGTATATAAACCATGAAGACCAAAAGGATTTTTAAATTTAAAATCATCATAAATATCTTAGTTCCTTTTTGCTTCATTTGAATACCTATGTTAAGGGTCTACGACCATTTGAAATGTTTAACTCTTTCAGGGCGGGGATCGACTTTAGACGTCAGAAGTCGATCCCCGCCCTGTCAGGTAGGATTTGAAAAACTGGACACAAAACTAATGTTTGTTAATGCCAAGATTGGACTCGATTTAAACTAGGAAGTCGGCGGCAGGATTTAATATTAGGAACAATTTGACCTCATTAAGAGGTCAAATTGTCGCCAATTAGTCGTTAACAGCCACACAATTTTTTTCCATCCAGGGAACAGTTGATGACAAGCCTATCGCCAAGCATACGCAGATTTTGTTGTCGAAAAATTGTCGCCATTTAGTGAGATCCTAGAATTAGAAATGTTTGAAGATGACAAAATAATAAGACAACTCATTCAGTGTAGTAGAGATTCATAATGATTTTATTTGTAATGTCAAAACAATTATAACATCATGGTAAGTTGTGCTTTGATTCAGATATGTTGTGTATGAAGTAGATTGTATTGTTTTTTTTCTAATAACATTTGTTGGCATAATCAGGTTGCATTGTGTTTGAATATAAATATATAATTATTAAAAATATTATTGAATGAATCGTCCATGACGAAAATAGACAATTTAGCTGAAACAAAATTAAAGGTATAATAAAATAGCGAGAACAAAATATTACAAGTTCTGAAAATCACTTTTGAAAAAATTTGAGAAGCTGGTCCTGGAATATCGACTGAACATATAACTCTTGAAATATACTTATATTATAAATAGTCTCATTAGGGTACCTCAGCTAACAAGTGACGTTAATGATTAAGCTGTTGAGCCAACATCGCAAACGGTGAACCAGGATTATAACAACTTGGGCTCAAAATCACGTTTTGCTTCGACTTGATTAAGCCATGCTAAGATATGTTGTGGTGTTTAGTGTATGTGGTTTTCAGGCCATTTACCCCCCCCCCCCTTTAATTATGCATGTATTATTTCAACAGTAAAACGTAACGTACAAACATGTAACATACGAAACAAGTCTTGAGATCCATATATCTCTCTCTGAGAACCAAAGGGTCAAATAGTTGTCACTTTGGTTCCTAGAGAGAGATATTTAACAACACATAATGTGAGCGAGTGTAGATATTACACCCTTTTCATAACATATCAACAATTCTAAATCTAATAATAATAATTTACAAACAAAATTGTCCATTCATTAATACATTCTACCCATGACCTGAGACTAAAGTAATGCCTTTTATAGTTATCACATTACTTTAACAATCCGTGTTGTCATGGTTACCATCTGGATCAGTATAGTTAACAAAAGTCTTTCCCGATAGCGTCATGAAATAATTATTGTCATTTTATATCTGTATATATATTATTTGGAGACATAATATCCATAAAATACTTGTCAGTTTGAGACTGCCATTCCACGTTGAGATTTAATGCCCTTCTACTATATGGGACTTTCAGATAATATCATTAAAGTATATATGTATATTGAGACATATTATCCTTAAATTATTTTTCAGATTGAGATATTCAGGCTACTGTCATTTCACTAATCACATTTGCTTCTTTCTGCTTGACAATTTGCTAGATGCCCAAAAAACTATATCCTCTAGTCATAATTCATTTTATAACGTTATTTATTTCTTGTTATATGTATTTCTTATCTCACATTTCAAGACATCAAGGATACTAGAACAAACATTGATGTCAGTACCCGTATGGGATATTGCAGGCGGTATTCTCACCACATTCTCGTCGGTATCCGCGTGCCATTACGTATACGTTTTTTCGTCATAGTGAATGATATAAGGTACATTAACCCAATGTTGGTTTAATGTTGGCCCAATCTCTGTTATGTAACTTTTGCCATTCTGTCTCAGAAGGAGGTTTGTCTTTCACATGACCTAGACATTGCCTGTGACAGGAGCACCTTCCACGTGCAGTGCTTCTCAAGACTTCCGGTCAGGAGCACGTAACTCACCACGTGACCTGTCACCTTTTCTCTCACATTCAATGTGAAACCCAGATCTGTAAGAAACAGGAGAACCGTAACTATGTATGACAGTGAACACCGTTATTTCAACTAAGTAGCATATCGTTTACAAAGTAGTTTTTATTTATACTAACTTCATTGATTGAATAGTATCATCAAAAATAATTTTGCTATTATATATATATACAAACCTTATCTCAACAAGTAAATACCATGCCCTGATGTCATGTCTAAAGTAATCCTCAATAAAACAGATTCTGTTTGCTTACAGACTTCATAATCATTGTCATTAGAAAGCTGTGCTCTCAATTCATTGTGCAACCCATCAGGGGGAGGACGGGTATCTAACGTTATGGCTTTTATAACTCTTCGTGCCACCCCTAAATTATCAATAATAGTGTGTATCTAATCGCTGTGGATATAGATGCTTGAAATTTTATATAATTTAGAGAACCTCTATAGTAATTGGAGTGTCTATCAACATTTGTAATAAATCCATTTGGCCCATCTTGTCCAACCCCTTGGGAAAGATACACATGCTGATGAGCAACTTGTTGACTTGACCCAACAGCTCTATAGCTGACCACTTCTTTTAAAATGTCACCCATCAGACAATTATATACCTTTCATGTATATGTAGTATGACGCAATATGGCTCATATGAAAAGTTATAGGGAGTATGGTAACATTGGAAATAAATCTCGTCTGTGGCCCATCTTGCCCTTAACCCTTTCAAGCCTGAGTTTACCATTGTCATCTTCATCCACTACAAACCGTGAATTGCTGTCGCAATACTCGTCTTGTAGTGGATGAAGATGATTTGATGTGGGTTAAAAAATAAAGAAAGTTACCATATATTGGTAAACCAGTTTCATTGAAATTTTTGTTTTAAAACCGTTGGTTGTAGGAAAATTAAGAATTTTTTCAGGGATGTAAAATGATGCTTTAATGCATCGTGAGGGTTTAAAGGGTTAACCCCCTCGCCAGGACGAGATATGAATTGTTAATTTGAGACAACAGCTCTAACCGAAGACTATTTTCGATTCGCAAATTATCAGACCCTCTTATAGTCTAACCTTTAAAATAAATGTATTATCAAAAAATATCGTTCACATGCAAAAGTTATAAAGTAAATGCCCCGTCTTTCTCACAGTCCTCTCTTGTCAGTCCTTCCCTTACACAATTAATAAAAGCTTCCTTGTATAATTACTCATTGATATATCAGTTGCTAAATACAGAGCTCAATATTCATAAGGATGTCGTAGTTTATTCTACAACCTATCATGTGAGAGGTCAAAGTTGAACCTACCATGTGAGAGGTCAAAGTTGAAGCTGAGAATGTCACAGAGATAAATAGGTTGTTGGACGACCACCAGATGTCCCTCCGTCTTCTGGGTTAGCAGCAGACGGTCGCTTAGCAACACTGCGATCAGGGGAGCCTCGCTTTGGTGAGAACCATACACCTGTTCCATGTAGATCACGTGTTGGTCACAAACAGCCATCTCCATAGACTGTAACATACAAGAGTGGACAGGGGTTACAGCATTTACAAATCAAATGAAATAATTAGAAAATATGCAAACGGTATCTTCATTTAAATATAAACACAGTCACCTCTCATAGTGAAACCAGGGGGCGGTAATACCGATATTTTGGCAATTTTGATCGCTGATGAGGTAAAGTAATTTTGGAAAGGGTCAGTACCTCCCCTGATCCCCCCCCCCCCTCCCTAGGTCCGCCACTGACAGGAGTTAATACATACGTCTCATTGTGAAACCATTGGAAATAAAAAATATATAAACGATGTGAACTTGCAATAACAGGTTTTGTATTTATTTAACGTAAAGTTCAATTAAATTCATTGAATGTTGAATATTGCCAGTGTTGAATTAATTAAAGATGTCAAGGAGTAGGGCGGAAAATCAAAGAATAATTATGCATGAAAGCAAGAGTTCTTTTTTATTCGTGCATAGTCATTAATGTTATTTATGGGACCACCCAGCATGTACACAACATTAAGTTAGTTGATATGATTGATATAATGAAATAAATAATTATAACTAGCATTGACTTTAACATAAAGGTTAAAGAGACCACCCGGCATTAGCAAAACATAATATTGCGTAAATAGAATACATAATATGTAATTGGCGAAAAAGAACCCGAGGACCCCCGGAGCTCGCTTGACCTGTGTATACACAGGGCAAGCGAGATCCGGGGGTCCCCGGGTTCTTTTTCGCCAATTATTTAAAAGGCCCTTAAATTTGTCTAACTATTCCAGAAAAAACTTCTGGCCCCACACCCCCACTCCTTTTACAAATCCTGGATCCGCTCTTGCAGGCTTGCATTATTATAATGAACTGAATGTTATATGGTTAAAGTATGTTTTTTTAAGTATGGCTAATCAGTTACTATGGTTACCTACCTCAATACCAGGAGGAAAGTATAGTTTATTCTGAAGAGCGACTACATCCGGGTCAACAGTGACTTCATTATGCTCAGCTGGTCTAGTGTTTTTGTTATTCGCCAGGAGTCTCTGCTGGTGCTCGGCTATTCTTTGACAGGTCTGTCTCACACCTGCCAAACAAATAAATACATAATGACGTGACAGATGGTAATAACGTCTTATAATATGTAAAGTGCAAAACCACCCTACATCATGCATTTCTCAACGGTCATGCTTGAATAAATGCACCACGTGGTTTTTACATATATACAATGATAATCTGTCTAACTTACATTAAATATGCAAAGTACAAAACCACAGCACAATATGAATCATGTACTATGCTTATTTGTAACAACATTCATTCAAGGTCAAGGAACATTTATTTGACAAATTCAACTTGGATATTATACCAAATCCTTGAGGTGGAAATTGTGAGCCTACTGTCAAATGTTATTTATGTTGGTTGTAAGTATGGTCAATATACGTTTTTGAACTGTTTGCAAAAAGTGGGTATCAAAATTAAAAGTGGTTAAAGCAGTGATAAGGATTCCAAGCCTGAATACCTGTAACAATGTTTTTGAGTGACTTGAAATGCTCATTCTCTTCAGGAAGATGGTTCAAGACATCCACCAAGCCTTCACCAACCTCCACCAGGTGCTGGAAACGTACAAGAAATAAGAAGCAGAATAAAAAAGAAGTTTATGATAATTCTGTCAATTTTTCTTTTCTTCAACTTGTGAAAATTGTTAACAAGCGACCAAGTAACCAAAATTGTCCAGCTAAATGCATAAGCAATAAATCTGAAATAAATATTGAGCATAATAATTCAAAGATAAGTATTTAAAATAATTATTTTCATCACTGCGCTCGTGAGTACATCATGGTTTTAATGCTACTGCATGGATATTTTTATTAAGACGAAATGTATGCTTGTCAATATCAATAATTAATCAGTTCGAATTAAAAAAACTTTAAAATTTCTGTGAAACATTATTTTAACTTACCATGATGGGGGAAAAGAGAAACTCTTGTATTGAGAAGCCAGCGCCCTCTTTCCGCAGCTGCTGTATGTACTGCTGAAAACGAGGCTGTTGACGGCATGTGTCGAGCAGCGCCATCGCGTGGGGAATACCAGAAGCATAATGCTCATAAGCTTCACAGAGAATGTCCAGCTTAGACCCGTAAATTCCTGATACACATGATGCGATGACGTCATCATTTTCTGTGTTGGTCTGCTCCATAAGTTGACGTAAGTTAAATTGCGAGATGGCGACAAGCTGAAATATGAAAAACAATGGTACTAGCTACATAAGTAGACTAAGCATTTGATTTGTTTCTTTTTGCCGTCACTGTTCACTTATCCTTTTAGTTGAAACATTATATTAAAATGATAATAAAATGAAAACAATAGATACACCATATGATAGGACTACTAAATATAAAAGTCTCACCTTCTCAATATTTTGAAAAATGGCTGAATGTTGATCAGACGAGAGGACAGCGTGACGTAAAGGACGAGAATAACACTGTACCCCATGATGCATCTGCTGTACATAGTTCTCCTCAACCTCCACTAGGTGGCTTTGAGCATGCTGCATAACCATCTTTGAAACGTGTGTTTCCTAGAAACATAAACAGCATCGTGACAGTCAAATATTGCGAGCTATTTTTTTCGAAAATTATAACAAATATATACATGATATCAGAAATACATAGCAGAGTATGTATTTCTGATGATATTCATATAAAACATCAATTTATTTTTAATTTAAATATGTTTGTGAAATTCACTTACCAGACAGCTGGATGGTTGAATCTCTGCTGGACTGCCCTGTACAGGACGGGTGCTGACGCCTGGTGAATCTCCCTCAAGGCTGCTGGCCAGCGATTCCACACTGCGCCCCCTTGTTGGGGTTCCCTGTAACCAATCATTAAAGGATCCCCCCTGGGTGTCCTGACAACATTGAGTATCCCATGTCAGACATTCACTGTCTATAGACCGGTCCAGTATAGCTGTCAGACTGCCTGTAGCGTCCTCTAGTGTGGAAAAAGTGAAATCATCTGATGAAGTCTGGAATATAGAGTCAGTTTGCGCATGCGCAATCACGCTCAGATCTGGGTTCCATACTTCCGGTGTCGATTTTTTGTGACAGGTCTTTGTTTTTTTCTTGGTTTTCACTCCACCTTGGCTTGCCTTGTATCTCTGGCTATGATGATCCCACGTTGTGGCTAATTTATCCAGAGACTGTGTGATTCTGAAGTTATCACAAGTGGGGACGTTTCTGTGGTAACTATGCCTGTGTACATTATATATGACCGGGGTTTTCAGTTTGTCATATGTGTTTGTATTGCCATGGCAAACACGATTGGCATTACTGTTTAAGGTTTTGTCAAGTGCGAAAGTGTTTCCATCATAACCATTGTCAGCAAAACTAAACATAGAATCTCTAGTGTTGATTTGATTCAGTGATGATGTGTTGCTATGGTAACAGTTATTATTTTTATTGTCCAAAGATAGGTTTATTCTATCCTGAGATAATGTGTTGCTATGGAAACACAAAGATGCAGAAGATGAAGATGATGATTTCTGTGGATGAGATTCATCCATTCTGTTGCGTACGTCACTGTAGATTGATGCGTCACTGACGCCGTCAGGTGGCAACAGCATGGCGTCATCAAGGCTGGTCTGACGTCCACACGCCACCTTACAATCACCAGGAGAGCTAGTACTGGAGCTGTTGACCGTGACCTCTTCATCACGATGAGGACAGTACACCTCCATCACAACTTGCTTGTCAGAGTGTCTGAAAAAAATACAGTGTAAAATTTTATGTTTTATAACATTGTTTAATTTATGGGTAATTTCGCTTAGGGCACCACTTGGCTAATTGGACCACATTTGGAAAGTCGCGTATGTGGTCTGCTTAGCGAGGCTCTACGGTATATAATTATTAGGACAACGGCAAAATATCATTTAGTAACAATTTAGAGATATTAAAACTAATTATTGTTATACGGAAATGCATGAAGCTTATCGCAAAAAATACTTAGGCTTTAATCAATTATATAATCACCTGATGATGCTGGCTACGCTGTCTGATGACGACCGGGATACATTGTTTCCGTCCAGACTCACAATACAATCCCCACGATGTAATCCAGCCTGACGAGCTGTACCTAACTCCTTCACACGACCCACCTTCACTGGGCAGGACCCCCGTACAGTCAAACCGTAACCATGGACACCACGAGGAAGTACAACCTGGAACATACATGTAACATACTTAATTTCATATTCGCAGATAAAATAAATAAACAAGAAATCAATCAAATATGATAACATTAGAAGAAACCATAACATTTCTTCACGATGGTAAAATGTACCATTTCATTTTAATCCACACACAATCATCCTTTGGCACTGTTTATATATAAGTATGTACAGTACATATTATATTTTTCTCAGATAACGACATTCGTTGCATTTCCTTATACTATTTGTTTTCGTCCATTAAATATGTACACTATACTTTTGAATGTCTATGCCGATGGGTGCTTATGATAGCATTTTAGCAAATAATTAAACTGTGAAACCTTTCTCTGATCACAACAAGGACAATAAAAAACAAAGTATGCAAACATGTAATTATCGAAAAATTGTCATTTCGCTTTAGAAACTGCAAACTTCAAAACTCACTGTGTTGACCTGATGTTGTGGTATTCCAGATTTAATTCTGGGAGTCTGTTTACATTTAGACACATATGGTGAACCTTTTGGTGGAAGTGCTGGAGGTAATGACGTCATTGGTGACGCCGGCGTCAGAATCCGTGACGCTGAACCTCTGGGAGGAGGGGTATGAGGCGCTGTAAGTCGTGACGCTGGGGCCCGGTTCTCTTCCTGGCCGTCGACTGAGGGCACTGTTTTTCTGGTCGCCATGTGCTTCTTGGTTTCCACGTCGTCCGTCAGCAATTCATACCAATTGTCTCCTTTCTCCTGGATTAAAATAAGTCACAGAATGTTACAACATTTAAAAGAATTATAAATGATTACGTAAATGACTGAATAAGATTTTAAGATTATTATTTTTACAAATTATAAAGATATGCAAATTCTGTATTTTTTTTTCTTACTTTAATTATCATAATTTTCGTCGTTTAAAGATAAAGTCACGTTCTAAACTCGCATGTGGGTAAGCCTTCAGCATACAGTACAGTGTGGTTGATGAAGTAACCTGATTACAAGACTGGATACTACTTTAACGAGTCACTCACCCAACGCTCTTATGTTAGGCCAACGTCTGCGACGCTGGCCCAACATTGAACCAACATTGGAGAAATGTACAATGTTTGAGAGAAAGTCCTCCTGCCCAACAAACACAAAACATTTGTATAACATTTATACAACGTCGGCCCAACGTCTTCGACGTTGGTCCAACATTGCATACATTTATACAAATGTGTTGTGTTCACTGGGTGTCAGTACAAGCGTGGGGTCAACCTGTTTCGAAATACCCACAGTAATACAGTCAGTTTGTTTGCAAAGCAAAGCCCAGCTAAGATCCAGGACTAAGGACTTTGAGATTCAATGGAATTGTTACTCATAGATGTCGCTCAAGTATATATGAACTTGCTGTGATTTGAGAACTGGCTCTTAATGAGGCTTTGGGTATGAAACGCATATTTAATATTATTAAGGAATAGGGCCTTGGCCTACCCACGGGCACTATTGCATTCTGGGGGACCCTTGTCCCGCGAATTTTGACAGTTGACCATACCTTTAAGTTCCCTTCATTTTAATTTTCTTCGTCTTAGCATGGAGCTAGTGACTATCTCCATGATCACTGATGATCTTAAGGTGGAAATTGCGCAGGGAAGTAACACCTCAAGGTGAATTTACATTGTGTGGGTGAAAATTACTCGTGATGTTTAATTTGAGACCAAAACACAATGACATAGGCCTAATTCTCAATAACAATGATTTGATCGGCAAAAAAAAAACGAATTACAAACGACAAACAGAGTTATTAAAGTTTCCACAAAGACATGAGATGTTGGCCCGATGCTGGTTTGATGTTGGTCCACCGTCTGCAACCCTAGCTCAACATTAAACCATCACCTGGTCAACGTCTCGAATTTGCTGGGCATGCGAGCGACCGACAAAGACGGAAGGCCCTGCTCAGCCTGTATTCCGTGCTAGCTATCCCAAACAAACATAACATATACATGCAGAACCCCGAGGATGGAATAACATTGGTAATGTGGGATCATTGCGGGCTTGAGTGGAAGCGGTGGTGGGGCTGAATACATTTGGAAAACTTATAGATATAAAACTCACCTTGCGCTTCAAGAGTTTTTTCAACCGGATCGACATGCAGCCCAAAACCTCTGTGCGACTGTCAACATAAAATGGTATTTAAAAATACAGGTTTGAAACGAAGTAAACATGATAAATTCTTAACATAATCTACAGACAAATAATGATTGGCTTAACCCTTAAAGCGCAGTAATGTTTTTATAAAGCCATGGAGACCAAAGGGTCCTTTTAAATTTGAAATAAAAAAGGCTATATATTCCACGTCTATCGTTATCATCTCATCACATAATTATCATAGAGAAAAAAAGCCACTCTTCAGTGTGAAAGGGTGAAGCTTAACCATCACAATAATGGTATATCTGTGTAAAAATCTTGGAGCCTGAAAGCTGTTCTGATCATCACAAATGTCTCAGTTAGCTCTTTCCGCTTCATTTGAATACCTATGTTATGGGTATATTTTACTCTTTCTGTGCGGGGATTCTGACGTATTACCAGATTACCAGAATAAACACTCACGTTTTCACAGCGTGCTTGGTTGCCATGGTCACTGTTCTCCTTGTATCAGATTGAATCATTTCACTGCCAACAAAATCAAAATATACACTTTTAGTATGTTTAGTATATCCCTCATTCACGATGCGAGTCCAAGGGGCCAAAGTTTTTTTTTTCAATTTGAAATTATCATAAATGTCTTAGCTCTTCCCGCTTCATTTGAACACCAATAGGTATTATGGTTCTACGACCATTCTAAATATTTTACTCTCACAGTGCGGGGTTCAACTTTAGATGTCAGAATCTGACGTCGAAAGTGGGTCCTCGCGCTGTAAAGGTTATATGTTCATTGTTCATCCACTTATAGTGATGGGTTGCGGTAGCGAGACACATGTTCAAGTGGATGAACACTAATTTCATCCCCACTAACAGCGATTTTATCTTTTATAGTAACACACATTACACACGTGTATTCGTGTTTAACCCGTTCAGCCCTCACGATGCATAAAAGCATCGTTTTTTTATCTCTGAAAAATGACTCAATTTCTTACACCTAGGGGTTTTAGAAGAACATTTTTTGTTGAATTTTTTAAATAATAACAATACATTTTTTTCATTTGCCACCCACTATAAGTCATCTTCATTCACTACAAGTTGAGAATTGCGACAGCAATTCGCGGCTTGTAGTGAATGAAGATGACAATGGTAAAACCCTCGGTGCCGCATATAATCCGTTTTTCATTTTTTTATTAGCACATCAAGTACCATCTATTAAACATGTTAAAGATAAAATGTGACATTAATCAGCATTATTTGAAAACAGTTGACCACCATTTTGTCAAATCTGAATAATTTTCACTCCCTTGAAGTTGTGGATCGCGTCAGCGAGACACAACTTCAAGTGAGTGAAAATTCAGATTGAATAATTTGGCGGTTAAAGGGTTAAATATTTCTATAGCATAGAACATGTAAAATAAATGAATGTTTAACAGTTTATTTACGTTGTTGTGATAATCATCGAACGATTACAACAACACCGCCAAAAAAAAATTCCAGTTGACATGGAATTGTAAGTAAGACTTATGTAAAGGACAACTGTGGTAATAAAGCGCTCTGCGAAACCAAAAGGCAGTATCAGCTTACTTGCAAAGTAAGCTGATGCCGCATTATGGCTTCGCACGGCACAGTTGCTCATCACTTGATGTAACAATATAAATAAAGTCGACTGATAACAGATAGATAACTCACATGTTAATGTTAATCCAATAAGGAGTCACACTAAGTCTCTGAGATCCACGTCTTTTGTCATGAGATCCAGAAACAGGTAGTTTTAATCCACACCCAGTCCCCGCCCGCTGGCTGAGCGCTGTGTGTCAACAGGTACAGAGCAGGCCCACGTGTGCCGCATCGGGTCTTGTCGTTGTGCCTGTGTTGTGCCTGGGTAATTTTAATCTACTTGCGCCAGCAGAGAGCTTGTCAGCGTCAATGTTGTGACTTTTAATCCACGTGAGGTCCACGTGCGCTGGCTCCCCTCTCGTCACGGTGTGTGATGACTATATGTTCCTAATGACCGCCACCTCAGTCTGTCGTCTGTATGTCAATGATCACCTCACACTACACCCGTGGCTGCTCCAATGAACCACACAAACAATGGCCCAATACTGGGTCAATGTCTGGCCAGCGTCTGCGACCCTGGCCAGACATTGAACCATCATTGCGTAAACCACAATTTTGCTGAATTGATGGTGTAAGAGGGAGATCGCTGATTGGCTGGTTGTTTAGCAGGGACTAGTTACCCTCCTCTGTCTACGTGTTGTGAGTGGCTTGAGTGAGGGGTGAAATACCCCCCTCTAATCACCCCTCCACACCGTCACCGCTCTAACCCCTTGCCGCAGTCACTTATCTCACCAACCAGCCATGTCTAATCACCCTGTCTCTCCTCAGCGGGCTACACCCGTTTGTGGAGCCACCTAGCGAGTCAGATAAAATCAATTATTTAGACAGGAGTGGTAAAGCATGATGATTGTAATCATGAACCGCGACCCACAACTTTAAGTGGCTGAACATTATTCATATTGGTTTAATTTGATAAAAACATTTGTAAATCTTGATGTTTAACCCTTTCAAGCCTGAGTTTACCATTGTCATATTCATCCACTACAAGCCGCGAATTGCTCTCGCAATTCTCGACTTGTAGTGAATGAACATGATTTAGAGTGGTAGAAAAATTAAAGAAAATTGCAATGTATTGGTAAACAAGATTCGTGGAAATTTTCATTTTAAAGCCCTTAGTTGTAGGAAAATTAAGTCTGTTTTCAGGGAAGTAATATGATGCTTTGAAGCATCGTGAGGGCTTAAAGGGTTAAACACACATTTCGTTCCCAATAATAGTGATTGGATCTGCTAATAAAACGGATTAAAAACAACTTTTATCGTGCTCAGCAGACAAGGGGTTAATGTCGCATATCATCACCAGTGTAGATATTGATGATACATGTTTTATCAAATCAAATCAAATCAAATCAAAGCAAATTTATTTGCACAACAATTAACATTGTATCGGCAAAATCACATACATGTACATGTACTAAAAACATATTATATAATCATATTACAAATACATAGTTATATAAAATAAAATGAAGTATCCTTCAAAAAAGTCTGTATAAATTTAGATGTACTAAAAACATATTATATAGACATATCATATACGTGTTTATATAAAATAAAATATCATTCAAAGAAGTCTGTCCCACGATATGGATCACATCACTTTTGTCAATGAATCTTTCCTACATTGGAGGGCGCGCGAAATGTAGAGTCCTAAATTGTACAATAATGTTTTATTTTCTGAATTAAATAGGGCTATAAATTATCAAGAATGACAAATCCATGATTTTATCGATAAATATTATCACTTATCTTTAGCAACCCATACAAACACGAGAAGTTGAACCAATTATGGCCTAATGGTGGCTCGGCTTTGTAGATGATAGCCTAGCGACAAGCCAGCATTATATCAATGCATTTTGATTGCTGGGACGTCTGTGGTGTTATTTATAAATATATAGTAACAACACGTTCCATCGCCTAAGCCTACTGTGAACAATGATAAATAAGCTGCATATATCTACAATGATACCACGGGTGTACTATGTTCCAACAGAAAATGCAATATGTTGAATTTGAAAACAGCTACGTCGTCCAGATTACACAAATCTGATTATTGGCCCACCTGCATGGAAAAACCTCTATGGGAGGTGGGTCAGCATGTGTGTGGATATTGTCAGACGGTACAACTCAGTATATATTGATGGAGCGCGCAGCACGCCGCCACTCTGCGCGAAATTAGCCTAATGTCAATACACTGGTTTCAACCTAATTAACGTCGATACACTGGTTTCAACCTTAACTAGGCGAGGCAGCCATTAACGTGATCGCCTAGTGACGTTGAGATGTGAGAAACAAGGATATTTCTCTGAAAACCCCACGCAAGATCAGCCGGTTTCGAGCCCGGGACGCATGCATGACTGGCAGTCAGGCGCTCTACCAAAGCGCCACGTCCCCCTCCCTACTCAGTATTGTAAAAATATTTATTTCTATTGGATGACCCAAATAGCACTATTAGTATCAATGAACGTGCGCGAGATTAACCTCGGTTTCAACCTTTACCCGACGAGACCGCCCTTAACGTGATCGCCTAGTCACATTGTGAAGGGTATAAACAATGCTATTATCAGTACCAGCGTTTATCTGGTCTACTTTATACGTAGACAGTGGACCAGACGGCGGCGCGGTGCCTTTAATGATGACGCGTGCTGTTTGTTGATGCATTCCTTTAATAGACTGTTATTTACTCTGATTATCCGGATAAGGCAAGTGTACATCAAGTCACGTGATCTAATAATGTATAACCTGTACAGCCATGTGTTATTGTTGAAGAAAATGGCGTCGTTATCTATTTTTTTTTGTCCTCCGACCCAATTTTTTTATGAAAAAATAAAAAAGTACACAACTCCCAATTTTATTTTTATTCCGACCTCCGACAGTCCAATCTGGACAAAAAAATCTGTAAACCAGGATATTAAAAAACCGTGGCCTTACACATGGTGGGTAATGTGATTGTAAAATGTGAATTATTTCTTGAATGATGAAGCGTTAGATCGCAGTGGCAAATCAAGGGGGGGGGGGTTCAGGACCTCCCCATTTCCCATCAGGACCTGTTTTTTAAACTAATTTATCTCAACATCCAGCAAATTTGCCAAAATATCTGTATTTGACACCAACCTAATAAATTTTGAGTCAAACAATCATACATTGATACAGAGACCTCCATTTTTAAATCTAATAGTTCAAAAAGATCACAAGGTTACGCCTGCTGAAAATGCCCAGTTTTCATAGACCCTTGACATATTCGCTTCAATTTCATGGTATCCAGGTTTCTCGGTAGGTGGCGCAAGTAACGTATATCAACAGCTGGCTGTGGGTATAAAATGGCGATCAGTGTTACCGGGCCTACGGCGAAGTTAGGCAGCCCGGTCATACCGGGTATCATATATTAGCTAAGAAGACTAATTAAATAATCATTCATAACCCCTACATTTTTATTTGTTTTAATCTGGATTCACCCCGGCAA
This sequence comes from Flabesymbios commensalis, assembly GCA_964017125.1. Classification (NCBI taxonomy): domain Eukaryota; kingdom Metazoa; phylum Annelida; class Polychaeta; order Terebellida; family Flabelligeridae; genus Flabesymbios; species Flabesymbios commensalis. The sequence goes on along the minus strand of OZ024905.1, from coordinate 99,734,469 downwards.
TATGCGTAGACAATGTATCACTCGAAAACTATTTTCGTGTTCTATTTTCAGAGAAATGTAGGCTGAAGTCTGGTATTCTATACCCCCTAATTTAAATAACAACTGAATGACATCGGTGGTTGGTCGATTTCGTAATGTGACAGACTGATTAACTCTTTCGATTGGTCGGGGGGTGGGGGGGGGGGGGTAGAATACTATACTTGTTCACCAGGAGTAGGCATATTCTCTATTTGGGTGGGTTGCTGATGGTGAACCAACGTTAAACTGAGCTTGTATCAATGACTGTTTTCTGATGGGTGCAACCTAGCCCCATGTAGTGGCTGAAACAGGTTTCAGACACAGTTTGCCCGCGTACAAAATCGTGGGACATTTTTTGAACTGTCATATCGGAAAATATCGGGGAGTAATCAGGTCAAACATATTTTTTTAGAATCAGTAACATTTCAGTTCCATGCCTGCATGCTCAGCTCAGAGGTCGCACAGTCATTAAAAAGTTATGGACATTTTTCGGACCTTGGGGTCGGGATCGCTCTCAGTCACCGCCATGTTGAATTTTTCGGGTAAAGCAAATACATCCATCCACGGCCTCGGACAAGGACGACACGGCAAGGTACAACCATCATAATATACTCTACAACAGGATGACTGAAGACACGATAAGTAAAGGATAACTGAAGACAGCTATGAGAACGTTGATTTGCTTAATATGAACAGTAAAGTCATTGTGTTGGTTTAATATATTGGTCGGCATCGCAGATGGTTTTGACATTAATCGAGTAAAGTATGAGTGTCATGTTGTTCAATCTGTAATGTCATCATGAAAGGTCAAGCCATAGGCCCGCCACAGGGGCACGCCACAAGACAGAAAAGTAAGACCACAACAGCAGCTCTATACCCCCCCTGGTGAATGGGCAGGAGACTGGTAATGCTAAGCCTACAATCAGCTTATAGAAATAAAAGACGGTGCTACAAACACGAGACTTTGAAACCATGTTGTTTTATCGTTAGCGCATCATCGACGATGCTGTCCCAATACGAGATAAAGCGTGTGTTGCTTCGTGTGTGTTTAGCCTGACTTAAGGAAGACAATAGATGAGATGGGATGAGATGAGATGAAAGGCTATAGATGTTCTAGTCACCTGATACAATTAGATGACAGCCAGGTCTAGACAGTCAACACAAGACCATGTTACACTAGACTAGACACTTTCATCGCAAAAACCGATCAGAAAAACAAGGTAAATCGTCCAGTTTAAATAAAGTATGTAATAACTGGGTGATTTACCTTGGGTTTTTTTTGGCACCAGCAATACACCTAGGGTTCTTATATTTAGTCAAAAGCTAGCTTTAGTGAGCGATAAAATTATGATACATTGGGCTTATTTACCATTTTTTTCAGAAAAAGAATGCATCGTTCAAAGTTGTGTCGTATCTTCAGAATAGTGATCTTAGTTCCAAATGGTTTAAGTATGTAATAATTGAACTAGTCGTTTGAACATATGGAAAGGGGGTCTTGTGTGTATGATGTCTAATAATGAATGTGCTTCCATGTGGTCAAACAAAGTTATTGCAAAGGAAATTCCAAACCCCAAAACGTATACCGAATTCAAGAATCCCGCGAAAATTATAATTATAATAGCGCTACCAAAGAAAAATAAAAATTCGCGAATTCTAAACTTCGTGAAAAGTCCCAATATCTAAAATTCGCAAAACATTAAACACGTGAAAAAAACCCGATCTACAGTATATAAACATGGCGGACATGACTGTGAAATGAACACATTCCACATTCCCTGTATTGATCATCCCAGTAACCCTTTACCCTCTAAGTTAATTTATCTCCATTTTCACCCACTTAAGGTTGTGTCTCGCTACCGCGACCCACAACTTCAAGTTAGTAAAAAGTACTCGTATTTGCTTTAATTTAGGACCAGCCATTCGTAAATATTGTTTAATAAAAATACATTATACCCAAATACCAATGATTCCATTCTAAAAATGCTGCGTGTGTCTCTCGCGTGCACCACATTCCACTCTTTTATCTCATAAATTACAAGTATATGAACGTATTTTGTCGAATTTTAGGGTATTCTAGATGTGTTTTCGTATTTTAAAGTTGTTTTCGCCGTATGAGTACCAGTTACTTATTCAAACACAAATAAGGAATGAGTAACCAGTTACTTATTCCTTATTCAAAGCCGAATAAGTAACAAGACTTGTACAACTTTTTGAGGGATCAGATTGGTGTTTTACTCATTTATCTCGCCAAATTATATATATATATATATTTATATGAACGTCTTTTGCCGTGTTTGAATGTTTTCTAGCTGTATTTTGGTATTTTTAAGTGTTTTTCACCGCATATAGTACCAGTTACTTATTCGGACGCGAATAAGGAATAAGTAACAGTTACTTATTCCTTATTCAAAACCGAATAAGTAACAAAACTTGTACTACTCTTTCTGCGATCCGATTGGTGTTTTACTCTTTTTTTTCTCATAACATTACAAATATATGAACGTATTTTGCCGACTTTTAGGGTATTCTAGATGTGTTTTCGTATTTTAAAGTTGTTTTCACCGTATAAGAACCAGTTACTTATTCAAACGCGAATAAGGAATAAGTAACCAGTTACTTATTCCTTATTCAAAGCCGAATAAGTAACAAGACTTGTACAACATTTTGTGCGATCAGATTGGTGTTTTACTCATTTATCTCGCCAAATTACAAGTATATGAACGTCTTTTGTCGTGTTTAAATGTTTTCTAGCTGTATTTTGGTATTTTTAAGTGTTTTTATCGCATATAGTACCAGTTACTTATTCAGACGCGAATAAGGAATAAGTAACAGTTACTTATTCCTTATTCAAAACCGAATAAGTAACAAGACTTGTACTACTCTTTATGCGATCCGATTGGTGTTTTACTCTTTTATTTCATAAAATTACAAGCTTATGAATGTATTTTGTCGAATTTTAGAGTATTCTAGATGTGTTTTCGTATTTTGAAGTGGTTTTCACCGTATTAGAACCAGTTACTTATTCAACCGCGAATAAGGAATAAGGAATAAGTAACCAGTTACTTATTCAAAACCGAATAAGCAACAAGACTTGTACAACATTTTGTGCGATCAGATTGGTGTTTTACTCATTTATCTCGCTAAATTACAAGTATATGAACGTTTTTTGTCGAGTTTAATGTTTTCTAGCTGTATTTTGGTATTTTTAAGTGTTTTTTACCGCATATAGTACCAGTTACTTATTCAGACGCGAATAAGGAATAAGTAACAGTTACTTATTCCTTATTCAAAACCGAATAAGTAACAAGACTTGTACTACTCTTCATGTGATCCGATCGGTGCTTTACTCTTTTATCTCATAAATTACAAGTATATGAACGTATTTTGCCGACTTTTAGGGTATTCTAGATGTGTTTTCGTATTTTAAAGTTGTTTTCACCGTATAAGAACCAGTTACTTATTCAAACGCGAATAGGGAATAAGTGACCAGTTACTTATTCCTTATTCATAGCCGAATAAGTAACAAGACTTGTACAACTTTTTGTGCGATCAGATTGGTGTTTTACTCATTTATCTCGCCAAATTACAAGTATATGAACGTCTTTTGTCGAGTTTTAATGTTTTCTAGCTGTATTTTGGTATTTTTAAGTGTTTTTACCGCATATAGTACCAGTTACTTATTCAGACGCGAATAAGGAATAAGTAACAGTTACTTATTCCTTATTCAAAACCGAATAAGTAACAAGACTTGTACTAATCTTTATGCGATCCGGTTGGTGTTTTACTCTTTTATCTCATAAAATTACAAGTATATGAATGTATTTTGTCGAATTTTAGGGTATTCTAGATGTGTTTTCGTATTTTAAAGTGGGTTTCACCGTATTAGTACCAGTTACTTATTCAAACGCGAATAAGGAATAAGTAGCCAGTTACTTATTCCTTATTCAAGCCTGAACACGTGAATATACCTTTAAAGCTCTTTGTGCATGTCAATATTGCCAGGTTATTGATTTAACTCTTTTTTACACAGAGAACTAGTAGTATATCAGCATATTTTGTGGAGCGTGAGCATACATTTGCTTCTTTTATTTTTGTTTTGTTTTAGTGTTACTTATCCAAATTCGAATAAGCAATACGTTACCAGTTAGTTATTCCTTATTCTTTCCAATAAAGAATACGTTTATGATACTTATTCCTTATTCGGTCCAATAAGGAATAAGTAGCTGTTACTTATTCCTTATTCGTTCGAATAAGGAATAAGTAACGGTTACTTATTCCTTATTCGAATAAGGAATAAGGAATAAGTAACTAACTTTATTGACGTGGTTTATACAAACATATGGCCAACAAGCAACTCCAGCTTTGAGTGAATGAAAAACATTACCAACAACCCAGCATTACCAGTGTTTATCATGATGAACTTTCACAGATACAATTATTGCTGTCACGAAAATGATTTATTTTTCGAGGTGTCTCATTCCCCCACTCACCAGGTGCCAACACGTGCTCACTCTAAGCATAGTTTTAAAACTCTATGCTCTAAGCAAACTCTGAGCAGGTCAGTGTAATTTGTCATGGTGCTGACACACATATCTGTCCGCTCAGTAACGGGGGACGGGGTGACGTCACATGATGGACGAGGAAATCCTTAAACATTCAGCGCTGGGACCGTCTTTATACGTCACAAGATCATGCTGTTGTATCAGGAGCCATCCCACTTAAAAACTTATCTTATTTTCCTCTTTAAGACTTGTCCTAACTTTTCTTATGGAAATGAGAGAAAGTTAAAGGGAGGGTGTAAGGTTAAAGTTGGGTGAGCATCAATAAATGGAACATATCCTATTAATTAAAACAGCTAATATAATTTGTACTTGAATTTTTTTATTATTGGTAAAAAAAATGTTTTTGTTAGATTTTTCGAGCTGAAGTCACTTCGGATTCTGTAACGGTCACGGAAACTCTCGAACAGCCTGGCACGTCACACGTTGAAGTTATGAAGAGGTCTCCGTCAAAATGGCTACAACTAGCGATGGAGATTTATCCGATTTCTCAGAGAGTAGTGAACCTGTGAACTCCCCCGTCAACTCACTCTGACTCAGTCAAAATTCTCAAACGATTTTGATGATATTTGGTAGCCTATTAACGAAAGTTAAACCAAGGAAAATAAAATCAGAAAGAAGGTCTGCTTCGAAAACGTCGAATTTGATAATTTCTCTCTTCACTTCCATCAAAGATCGACATTGTATTCAAACAACGCGCATCCTTGTTAACCGCCCTGCCATAAATGCTAATGACCCCATGCCCCCCTTTCGCCGGATCTGATGCGAGTTGCGAAGCGTAACGAATTTGTCTAAATCCCCATCACCGCCAATGCTGGACCAATGTGGTTACCCAGCAAATACAAAACATTTGTATAACATTTGTACAACGCTGGCCCAACGTCTCCGACGTTGGTCCAGCATTTTACAAATGTTGCCTACAAATGTTTTGTGTTTGCCGAGTAGGCACTTCGCGACGTCATCATGGAATTCACTGGTTTATGTCGATACGTCTAAGGAATTTTCCTTTTCTCCTTGAAAAGTGTAGCATGTTGATGGTCGAACCATCTGCGTGCGACGTCTCAGAACAAAGTTATGAGAATTTGAAGTTTGGTCGTATTTATTCATTGAATTATTTACAAAATAATTCTCAAAATTATGGAATTTTACCCCAACGGCGCTCATATTGACTTTTATCAGGCGAGAGTTTGAAATATTGTAAATAAACATATTAATTTTATTTTCAGCGCCGTTTGGCTAGTCTTACTAATTTTTCAAGTTTTTGGTGACAACCCTGGGTCGCTCAGTATGTAGGCCTGATCACCTAATATGAATTATTTTTGCTCCCCGTGGGGCTGAGTTTTCATGAACAGTTTTATTCGAAAAATTATCATTTATATAACTATGTATCTGAATAATGCAATCTAGTATCACAGGTGTGAACCACAATTCTACGTGTATAAAAGTTAAGTAGCTGAAATTGAAAACAGTCGTGATTGCTATGCGTTCTGGTAGTAATAAGTGGTTATGGGGTTGTTGAAGTCATCATCGTCATCATTAGCCCTGCTAGCAGTAGGCCTAACGGTTAGAACTAGACGTTTGATCTAGATCTATTCTGGGACATTTACCCTGGGTAAAAAAATGAAATGAATCGGGCTTTAGGCCACCTTTGTGCACATACAGGCTAAACTGGGCCAGGAGAACCTCCTGAGGATGGTGAGATGATTGAGATGACACTGTCCTCCAGACACAAGATTCGAAATTCGAGCCCTGGCGGTCTGAGGCCGAGCACGCTACCTCTCGGTCACGGAGACTCCCCACAATACTAACTTTCACACGTGGATGGGGAAGAAACAATTTTGTTTCTTTCAAACCGCCGAGACCGGGAACCGAACCCCGGACTCTGGCGTGAAAGGCAGCGGTGCTAACCACTACCCTAGGGCCCCCGCCCTATATCCTTACCCTGGGTAAGCCGGGAGTGAAAAATGAATTTATGTCCCCACTGACCATAAGATATGAAATCATTACTAGTTGTCTGGGGCGGGGGCCCTAGGGTAGTGGTTAGCACCGCTGCCTTTCACGCCAGAGTTCGGGGTTCGGTTCCCGGTCTCGGCGGTTTGAAAGAAACAAAAAATGTTTCTTCCCCATCCACGTGTGAAAGTCAGTATTGTGGGTAGCCTCCGTGATCGGGAGTTTCACAAAACGATCCCACTTGCGTGCGATTTGGGAATCTTTTGGCCATGTATCAGTGCTGTAACATCTACATTTGTATTGTTACACAAACCGGAGACGCAACGTTTTGTCATGATAACAATTTAAACAAAGATGACGTTAAAACTTTGTAGGACAATCCATGAACAAGACGCTGTACAACTGGGTAGTGACTGCGGGATCACTATAGGATCAGTGCAAGTGGACTGCTGTAGGCATACGACTTCACCGTGTGACGTCACACGGCAGCTGCTGATAGTGGGAGCGTTTTTTATGACCCTCAATATGAGATCCATTTGGCCTACTTCAAATGCACTTTTTCGTGGCATATATTTAAAATTTAATGATGATTTATTTTGGGATGTACTTTAAATAGTATAATTAAGCCAAAATAACGGCCAACACTATATTTTAAAACCTTAGCAGCCTCCCTTTAAGATAAGATAAATCCTAATATTTAAGGACATTCAGATCATTA
>OZ024905.1:99669110-99727024 GCA_964017125.1 Flabesymbios commensalis | reverse complement strand
TAATGACCTTTACTCTAAAGTGACTTTGAGACGGAAGTCCGTATACCCTTTAGGTGAACAGCTACACAATAATAACAGAATAAAGTCATTGATATTGTTATTATAATGCTAAAATTGTATATATCAGCAGACCTATCATATTACTCGATTCTATTAAAGAATGCATTTAAAAAACGTCATTTTACCAATCTGAATGGAACGTCCATTCAAGTGAGGCGTATTTTGACAAATGATAAATAAATTGTACTCCATATATCGCTGAACACGAATCACATGTATCCGCATGACGCTGAACACGAATCAGATAAGTCCATATATCGCTAAACACGAATCAGATGAGTCCATATATCGCTAAACACGAATCAGATGAGTCCATATATCGCAGAACACGAATCGAATGAATCCATGCATTCAGCATGTGACCTTGACATTCTGTCTCAGAAGGAGGTTTGTCTGTCACGTGACCTTGACATTGCCTGTGACAGGAGCACCTTCCACGTGCAGTGCTTCTCCAGACTTCCGGTCAGGAGCACGTGACCCACCACGTGACCTGTCATCTTGTCTCTCACATTCAATGTGAAACCCATGTCTGTAACAAATAAAGATAATATAGATATTTATGTCCACTAGTTGATGCCCAGCAAATTAGAGACGTTGACTCAATGTTGAATCTTTTCAACGCTAAAAGATTGTTTGCATAAATCATAGAAAACAAAGGCGTTTTTTTAAATTTTAAAGCATCATAAATGTCTTAGTCAGCTCTATCCGCTTCATTTGAATACCTATGTTATGGGTCTACAGTCATTGTAAATATTTTAATTCTTTCAGTGCGGGGATCGACTTTTTACGTCAGAATCTGACGTATAAAGATGGCCCCGCGCTAAAAGGGTTAAGATTTGGCCAACGTCGTAGACGGTCAGTGTTTCGTGTTTGCTTAGAGAGAGTGTCAATCAATGACCAATCCGAGTTTTTCTCGGATTTTTGGATTTTTTCTTAACTTGACAAGACCCCTGAGGAGTGGTAATAATATTATTTAATATGATTTGCAATAATTTACCTGATGACTAACAACAACAAAAAACTTTGTTATTACGTATATTTACAAACTCTATATCCATAGATAAATGCTATAGAACCATGCTTAGGTTGAAGGTTCAAAAGAGGCTATAATGGTCATTTATTGTCTTGGGGTTAATTATTTATTTTACAGGAGTTCAACTATTGCGTGAGATCAATATTCATGAGCATGTCGTAGTTTGCTGTACAACCTAACATGTGCGAGGTCAAAGTTCAACCTACCATGTGAGAGGTCAAAGTTGAAGCTGAGAATGTCACATAAATAAATAGGTTGTTGGACGACCACCAGATGTCCCTCCGTCTTCTGGGTTAGCAGCAGACGGTCGCTTAGCAACACTGCGATCAGGGGTGCCTCGTTTTGATGCGAATCGTACACCTCTTCCATATAGAGTACGTGTTGGTCACAAACTGCAATCTCCATAGTCTGTAACATGAAAGAGTGGATATAGATGATGATTTTCAAGGATAAAATGACATAATAACAAATGATCTAAACTAAACAGATGAGCTGTTTCATTTACCCCGTTACAGCCATGGGAAGGGTAGTTGGACGGCGCGCACTCCCATATTTCTTATTTAGCAAACGCCACCTTCCACAACGGAACATAGGCCAAGTGGAGGGCGAGATCCTTCTAACTAATATTTCTCGCCAAACACCTGTAGGCCTACTGTAAAAAGCTTAAATTTACCAAACAAAACTCCCGGCGCCCCCCCCCCTTCTTCAGATTCCGTATCGGACACTCCTCAGAACGTTGACCATGCTGCGCTTGTGGGTGGGCCTACACCGTGTGCTCAGCGAATCGTGATGACTCACCTAGATAATACTGGAGTGTGACGATACCAAGTGTGTTGGAAATATGCGAAACCCCACTGGTATTAAAAAAACATAGTGAGTGAATTGATATGATATACACAAGCCAGGCGGGAACCGGAAGGAGTAGCATGGGGTATACAAGCCCTTTTTTCGCCAAATTATATAAAAGGCCCTTAATTTGGACTAAAAATAACAGAGAAAATCTCCCCATACTTCTTTTTAAAAGCCTGAATCAGCTCCTGCAGGCCTCCAGTATTATAAGGAAATGATTCAATATACAATAAATCTTAACGAATTAAAACATGTTTTAGGTCTAATCAGTTGTCATGGTTACCTACCTCAATACCGGGAGGAAAACGTAGTCTATTCTGAAGAGCGACTACATCCGGGTCAACAGTGACATCATTATGCTCAGCTGGTCTAGTGTTCTCGTTATTCGCCAGGAGTCTCTGCTGCTGCTCGGCTATTCTTTGGCAGGTCTGTTTCACACCTGCCAACCAAATAAATACATAATGACGTGACAGATGGTAATAACGTCTTATAATATGTAAAGTGCAAAAGCACCACACATCATGCATTTTAAAACGATCATGCTTGGATAAATGCACTAAGTGATTTTTTACATAGATACAATGCTAATCTGTCTAGCTTACATTAAATATGCAAAGTGCAGCACATCACGAATCAAGTACTAGTCTTATTTCTAGTGGTTCATTTGAGGTTGAAGAACATGTATTTGACAAATCAAACTTGGATATTTTAAAAACTCCTTGAGGTGAGAGCTGCAAGCCTACTGTCAAATGGTGATTATGTTGGTTGTATCTATGGTCAATTCGTTGATGAACCATTGACAATAAGTGGGTATCAAAATATAAAGTCGTTTAAAAAGTGATAATGATTTCTAGCTTTAATACCTTTGACTATATTTTTGAGTGAGGTGAAATGCTCATTCTCCTCATGAAGATGGTTCAAGACATCCACCAAGCCTTCACCAACCTCTACCAGGTGCTGGAAACGTACAAGAAATAAGAGTCAGAATCTAACAGAAGTCCTAGATAATTTGGTCAATATTTTTTTTAATGCGTGAATATCACAGCGAAGCGACCAACTTAAAGCATACAAAATATGTTTGAATTAAATTTTCATAATAATAATTCAAAGAGAAGTATTTAGAATAATTGTCTTCGTCATGAACCTCTGTGTTTGTGAGCACGTCGTGGTGTTGATGTTACTATATTAATATTTTTATCAAAGTGGACCACATGCTCGTCGATATCATGAGTTTATTAGTTCGCGTTAAAAAAAACTTTAAAATAAATTTATGTGAAACGTTATTTTAGCTTACCATGATGGGAGAAAAGAGAAACTCTTGTATTGAGAAGTCAGCGCCCTCTGTCCGCAGCTGCTGTATGTACTGCTGAAAACGAGGCTGTTGACGGCATGTGTCGAGCAGCGCCATCGCGCGGGGAATACCAGAAGCATAATGTTCATAAGCTTCGCAGAGAATGTCCAGCTTAGACCCATAGATTCCTGATACACATGATGCGATGACATCATCGTTTTCTGTGTTGGTCTGTTCCAGAAGTTGACGTAAGTTAAATTGCGAGATGGCGACAAGCTGAAATATGAAACATAGTTATTAGTTACCCACTGGACTATGTGTTTACAAAAAAAACTAGTTCTTTTGTCAAAAAATTATATTAAAATGAATATAAAATGAAAACAATAGATACACCATAGTGAATATTAAAGTCTTACCTTCTCAATATTTTGAAACATGGCCGAATGTTGATCAGACGAGAGGACAGCGTGACGTAAAGGACGAGAATAACACTGTATCCCATGATGCATCTGCTGTACATAGTTCTCCTCCACCTCCACTAGGTGGCTTTGAGCATGCTGCATAAACATCTTTGACACGTTTGTTTCCTAGAAGCATAAACAGCATCATGACAGTCAAATATTGTGAGATAATATGGTGATATTTTTTTAGAAAATTATAATACTATTTTATTTTTATTATATTTTAAGTTATATTTGTTTCTCATAATTATTTTCATTATAATTGTTTGTCATATTATTAAATTGAAATTAAATTGTAGTTAATTTCGTTATTATTGTTCCTATTAAGTTTACTTACCAGACAGCTAGAAGGTGGAATCTCTGCTGGGCTGCCCTGTACAGGACGGGTGCTGACGCCTGGTGAATCTCCCTCAAGGCTGCTGGCCAGTGACTCCACACTGCGCCCCCTTGTGGGGGTTCCCTGTAACCAGTCATTCAGGGATTCCCCCTTGGTGTCCTGACAACATTGAGTATCCCATGTCAGACATTCACTGTCTATAGACCGGTCCAGTATAGCTGTCAGACTGCCTGTAGCGTCCTCCAGTGTTGAGAACGTGAAATCATCTGATGAAGTCTGGAATATAGAGTCAGTTTGCGCATGCGCAATCACACTCAGATCTGGGTTCCATACTTCAGGTGTCACCTTTTTACGGCAGCTCTTTGTTTTTTTCTTGGTTTCACATTGGTTTGTCTTGTATCTTAGACTATGGCGATCCCATTTTGTGGCTAATTTATCCAGAGACTCTGTGATTATGAAATTATTACGCATGGGGGAATTACTATGGTAACCATTACTGGGTACATTATGAAGAGCCGGGGTTTTCAGTTTGTCATATGTGTTAGTGTTGCCATGACTAACACGATTGGCAATACTGTTTAAGGCAAGAAAGTCCTTGGTTTTGTCAAGTGCGAAAGTGTTCCCGTCAGAATCATTACCAGCGAAACTGAACATAGAATCACTGATGTTGATTTGATTCAGTGATGATGTGTTGCTATGGTAACACGGGTTGTTTTTATTGTCCAAAGATACATTAATTCTATCCTGAGATGATGCGTTGCTATGGTAACACGAAGATGAGGACGCTGATGATGATGATTTCTGTGCATGAGATTCGTCCATTCTGTTACGTGCGTCACTGTAGATTGACGCGTCACTGACGCCGTCAGGTGGCAACAACATGGCGTCATCAAGGCTGGTCTGACGTCCACACGCCACCTTACGATCACCAGGAGAACTACTACAGGAGCTGTTGACCTTGACCTCTTCATCACGATGAGGACAGTACAACTCCATCACAACCTGTTTATCAGAATGTCTGGAAAACAACAATATATCATATATTTGTATTTTATTAGGACGCTAATAAATTTAAGATCAATAAACATCACTGGGGTTGTTGTCAACACTAAAAAAAACATAATAAATTCTCAGCAAGTACACAACGTTCACTCAATTCTGGATTAACATTGTCTTAGCACCGTGTCTTTAACACAGAAGTTTCTCCTGAAAAAAACACGTTTTGTTCATGAAGTTGTGTTTATCTTTTCAACATGTTTAAGAATGCTAAGAAAAACAATGTATTTTTAACCCCTTCAACATGTTCAAGCCTGAATTTAGCATTGTCATCTTCATCCACTACAGGTCGCGAATTGCAGTCGCAATTCACGACTTGTAGTGGATGAAGACTTGAGGTGGTTTAAAAATTAAAGAAAAAAACATGCATTGGTAAAACAGTTTCATGGAAATTTTCGTTCTAAGAACCCTTGGTTGTAGGAAATTAAGTCTGTCTTCAGGGATGTAAAATGATGCTTTAATGTATCGTGAGGGCTCAAAGGGTTAATACAATCTTCATTGGTTTCATCGACTCAAATGACACTAGCGATAGGTTGGCATCTCGGAATGTGCGTTATCACATATTCGAGCATTGTGTCATGCTAAGGGGATGGAAATTATAGAATAAACTTAACAATTGTGTTTCTTATATCACCATGTTTACAAAAGTAATAGAATTACACAAAACAGAATGATATCTGTTATATTTATCATATAGTATGTATGTCTATGTGTATATCATAATGAGGTTTATCAATATTATAATCACCTGATGATGCTGGCTACGCTGTCTGATGACGACCGGGAGACATTGTTTCCGTCCAGACTCACAATACAATCCCCACGATGTAATCCAGCCTGACGAGCTGTACCTAACTCCTTCACACGACCCACCTTCACTGGACAGGACCCCCGTACAGTCAGACCGTAACCATGGGAACCACGAGGAAGTACAACCTGGAACAGGCAAAACACAATTAATTTCATATTTACAGATAACATAAATAAATAAGATGTAAAATAATTAAATATGATAGCATCAGAGGAAAACATAATATTTTTTTACAATGTGAAATCAAGGAATCTATCCCTATAGATCTGGTGAAAATCTACCATTTCATTTTATTCCACACACAATCACCAATTGGTAGTGATGAAGTATGTACAGTACTTATTCTATTTTTTAAGATAACGACTTTCGCTGCATTTCCTTATTTGTTTTAAGTATTAAGTAAGTAATAGGACATTCATAACGCACCACATATCTCATGTGATTTATGGACGCTGAGGAAAACAAATATGTCACTGATATGCTTTACACTATTATACCATGAATGGTATGCGTCTCAAAACAAATGTCTCAAAGGCGCGCTTTAAAATGTTGGGGTCGTGAATATTCCTCAGTTTTCATCATAGCATTCATCATGTTCATTATATTTGAATGTGTATTCCATTGGGTACTGTTGACAGCATTTCTGATTTTGGCAAATAAAAAAACCCTTCTCTAATCACAAAAAAAACTATGAAATATGAATTACTCCATCGCGTAATTATTGCACAGATTGTCATTTCGCATTGGAAACTGTGGACTTTAATACTCACTGGGCGGGGGCCCTAGGGTAGTGGTTAGCACCGCTGCCTTTCACGCTAGAGTTCGGGTATCGGTTCCCGGTCTCGGCGGTTTGAAAGAAAACAAAAATGTTCCTTCTCCATCCACGTGTAAAACTCAGTATTGTGGGGAGCCTCTGTGATCGAAAGGTAGCGTGCTCGGCCTCAGACCACCAGGGCTCGAATTTGAAACCCTGTGTCTGGAGGGCAGTGTCATCTCATTCATCTCACTATCCTCAGGAGGTTCTCCTGGTCCAGTTTAGCCTATATGTGCACAAAGGTGGCCTAAAGCCCGATTCAATTCATTTCATTTCATTTAATACTCACTGTGGTGACTTGATGCTGTGGTATTCCAGATCTAATGCTAGGAGTCTGTTTACTTTTAGATTGACATGGTGGACCTCTTGGTGGAAGTGTTGGAGGCGGTGACGTCATGCGTGATGCCGACGTCAGAATGCGTGATGTTGAGCCTCTGGGAGGAGGGGTGGGTGGCGCTGTAAGTCGTGACGCTGGGGAGAGGTTTTCTCTCTGGCCGCCGGGGGAGGGCGCCACTGTTTTTCTGGTCGCCATGTGTTTCTTGGTCTCCATGTCGTCTGTCAGCAATTCATACCAGTTGTCTACTTTCTCCTGAAATAAAATTAATCACATAATTATGAAGATTACATAAAAGACTAAAATTAGTACGATTTTGAAGTTATTATTACAAATTATAAAGATAATGTCAAAAATGTTTTCAACTTTTACACTAGGTTTTTTCATTTTTTTCATCTTAAGGTGGAAATGGCGATGCTGATTCACACTTCAAGGTCACACCTCAAGGTCACGCCTCAAGGTCACACCTCAAGGTCACACCTCAAGGTCACACTTCTAGGTGAACGCAATTTAAATTTTCACCCACTTGAAGATGTGTCTCGTTCCCGCGATTCACAACTTTAAGTGGGTGATTACTGGCCCTCGTTTAATTTGAGACCAAACATTTGCAAACCTTGATGTTTAAACATTCATCCCTCCCAATAATATTAATTTTATCGACTAATGAAACGAAATCTTAGCGCTTAAAGGGTTTATTTATTCTGCAATCAGCAGATGCGAGATGTTGACCCGGTGTTGGTTTTATGTTGGTCCACCGTATGCGATGATGGCCATGCCTGCACCGGGTCAACTTCTCGTCTCTACCGGGCATGTGAGCGACCGATACATTCGGAAGGCCCGGGCAGCCTGTCTTACGGGTAGCTATCTCAGACAAACAACATGATTGTGCTATAAATACACATCAGAACCCCGAGGGTGGAATAACATTGGTAGGCCTAATGGAGGATGATTATTAAGGGCATGCGTGTAGGAGGTGGTGAGGCTGAACACAGAGCACGCAAAACATTTCTATAACATTTGTACAATGTTGGACCAACGTCGGAAACGTTGGGCCGACGTTGTACATACGCAATACGAATGTTTTGTGTTTGCTGGCATAGGCCTACATTTGGAAAATTGCTAATGTAATTATTCAACTCACCTTGCGTTTCAAGAGTTTTTTCAACCGGAATGACATGCAGCCCAAAACCTCTGTGCGACTGTCAACATAAAATGGTATTTAAAAATAAAGGTTTGAAACGAAGTAAACATGATAAATTCTTAAAATAATCTACAGACGAATAATGATTGGCTTAACCCTTAAAGCGCTGAAATGCTTTTATGCAAACCATACAATTTCTTTGCAATTTGATATCATCATAAATGTTTTAGTCGGCTCTTTCGGCTTCATTTGAATATCTATGATATGGGTCTCGGCCATTATACAAGTTTTACTCTGTCAGTGCGGGGGTTCTGACGTATTACCTGATTACCAGAATAAAACACTTACGTTTTCACAGCGTGCTTGGTTGTCATGGTTACTGTTCTCCTTGCATCAGATTGAATCATTTCACTGTCAACAAAATCAAAATATAGCTTAGGGCCTACACTTTAACATGACTGCTTAGAACATCACTCATTCACGATGTGAATCCAAGAGACCAAAGGGTTTGTCAATTTGAAATAATCATAAATGTCTTAGTTATCTTTTTCCGCTTTATTTGAATACATTGTACATATGTTAAGGGTCTACGGCCCATAGAAATATTTTACTCTTACAGTGCGGGGATCGACTTTAGACGTCAGATTCTGACGTCTAAAGTCGATCCCCGCACTGTAAGAGTTAAATGGTCACCATATGCACTTGAAGTGTACCGCGAGACACCACTTCAAGTGCATATGGTGAACATTTGTTGTGGGTCGCGGTAGCGAGACACAACGTCAAGTGGGAGAGCACTCACTTCATTCCCAATTTGATGATTTAATCTGCTAGTAACACATAATATACAATTACAAACGATCACAATCGCGCTTAGCACCTAAAGAGTTAAATATTTCCATAATATAGAGCAAGTAAAATATCCGAATGATTAACAGTTTATTCACGTTGTTGTGATAATTTTCTAACGACAACAATGTAACTGTGGACACGTAAAGTAAAGATACTGTCTTTTGTGTTTGTAGCACTGCCATAAAACAGTAACTGGTAACATGGAAAGTAGACGGGCTACTGCTGTTTGTCTATGTAAAGGATAACTGCGGTGATGCGAATCCAAAAGGCAGTATCTGCCTATTTGTGAAGTAAGCAGATACTGCCTTTAAGCTTCGCGTGGCAGATGATCATATGAATAAACTCAACAGATAACCATGATAAATAACTTACATGTTACTGTTAATCCAATAAGCAGTCACACTAAGTCTCTGAGATCCAGAAACAAATAATTTTAATCCACACCTAGTCCTCGCCCGCTGACTGAGCGCTGTTTAATCCAGGGCCGACCCTCGTGTGCCGCATCGGGTCTTGTCCAAGCGCATGTGTTGTGCCTCAGGTAATTTTAATCCATGTATACGGTTCACGTGCGCTGGCCCAGCGCTCGTCAGCGTCAGTGTTGTGACTCAGGTAATTTTAATCCACGTGAGGTCCGCGTGCGCGGTCTCCCCTCTTGTCACGGTGTGTGGTGACTGAGGTGTATGTGCCTAATGACCGCCACCTCAGTCTGTCGTCTGTATGTCAATGATCACCTCACACTACACCCGGGATGGAGCGCGTAGCGCGTGCCGTGACTCACGGCTGCAGATGCGCTGCTCTAACAAACCACTAACAGTGGCTCAATGTTGTTTCACCGTCGGGCCAGCGTCGCAGACGATGGTACGGCAATGAATCAGCATTGGGTGAACATCTAGTAGCTGCATTGGTCCTGGTAAGGGGAAGATATCTCTGATTGGCTGGTTGTTTAGCAGTGGACTGTTAACCTCCCCACTCTACGTGCTGTGATTGGCTGGAGTGAGGGGTGAAATACCCCCCTCTAATCACCCCGTCACCCCTCCCCCCACACGGTCACCGCACTACCCCCCGCCGCAGTCACTTATCACACCAACCACCCATGTCTAATCACTCCCTTCTCTCTCAGCATGCTACACCCGTTGGTAAAGCCACCTAGCGAGCTAGATAAAATCAATTATTTAGACAAGAGAGGTAAAGCTTTATGATTGTAATCATCAACCGTAACTCCTGTACTGGTGATATGAGAGAGAAACATAAAACCAACGCTGTATTCATGCTGGCCCAGCGTTAACAACGCTGGCCCAGCAATAAATCTGACGACTAGACCAGCGAACACCAATAACCCTTGCAACGCACACATTTCGTTTACTGGCCCCATGTCAACAACCCTTGCCCAAAATTGAGGTATTGAAATAACTGAACATCTACTAGAAACTACTTTATAAAATTTAGTGATATATCTATTGATCTTATGTACGAGTGTAGCAGGACAAGGGTTAAAAAGGACTATGTTAGTGCTTAGCGGTCAAAGGGTCACCCCTTATCCTGCAGAATTGTTTAGGACTAGTTTTCCGTCGTTGGAAGCTGGAATTGCTAACGCAATTTCCGGCTTCAAATGACGGAAAATATTTAATTTTTTGCAAAAATATACATCTTTGAAATTTCATCAATAGATTAACTAAGCATGCATCACCACACTTGAGTTGAATTTGTTTGGTTTTAAATTTGCTTGAAAACGCATTTATACAGTTCCGGCAGTCAGAGGGTTAGCATGGCTTATCTTCAACAGTACAGATAGCGTAGATACATGTTTTATCAAGGGTAAAAAATCCACGATTTTAGTGGTAAATATCATCACTCATCATTAGCAACCCAAACAAACACGAGATGTTGAACCAATTCTGGAATAATGTTAGTAGATGATAGCCTAGCGTCAAGCCAGCATTGGATCAACGTATTTTGATCGCTGGAAAGTGCGTGGCTGGTTTTATCGAGAGCTTTATATATACAGTTCTTGGTTTTATTTATAAAGATTATCAACCCTTTCAATCGTTATTATTACAGACAGCCGCACAAAGCCAAAAGGCAGATACTGCCTTTTGGCTCTGCTGAGCAGTGTAAACATAATATTTGAAAATATGTAGATATTAAACGCACATTGGTATGCCTATATGTCATACACATGCATCAGTTTGTAAGATTCCTAATTATGACGATGCATAAGGCCTATATACATAAATATATTTCCGTGAAGTTTATTTATTGTGTAGTGTGAATATAATCAAGCCCTGTTCGAAAACTGTTCGAAAAGTGTTCCAAAAGTTTTAAATTCTGACAAAATTGCTCGAAAAGTTCCAAATGTGCAGAGAACATCGTCCCTCGTCATGGCGCAAAAATATGATACGATAATTCGGTGTGAACATAAAAGCTCTGTTCGAAAAGTGTTCGAAAAGTTTCAAATTCTATCAAAAGTTTAAAATGTACAGAGTGATGCGACCCATATGTTTTATTTTGTTTATAATTGTGAAATTGTGACTACAACATGACAAGTGGACAAAAATGAATGAATGGGGCTTTTGTTAGAATGTAATTTATCTACTTATATATATGATATTAACAGGTCAAACTCCTTCAGAGGATCGTGATCCTGATTACACATATCTGATTGTCGGTAGGCCTACAACCAGTACAATATTGTTCTTGTACAACTCAGTATCCGTGTTTGTCCGCGTATATTCACACTGAGACAGTGGACCAGACGGCGGCGCGGTGCCCTTAATGATGACGCGTGCTGTTTGTTGACGCATTCCGCTAATTGTCTGTTATTTACTCAGATTATCCAGATAAGGAAAGTGTACACCGAGTCACGTGATCAAATATAACATGTAAAGCCATGTGTACACAGAGTTACATATGCTGTTGTCACGTGTACATAATATATCCCCGTCAATCGAAGAAACTAAATTAAAAAGAGAGCAAACCATTTCTATGTTCAAATTTGAAAATAATAATGTAAATCCATGTGTACACAGAGTTACATATGCTGTTGACACGTGTACATAATATATCCCCGTCAATCGAATAAGCTAAATTTAAAAAGAAGAGACGATTTTTATGTTAAATTTAGAAAATAATCAATAAAATGATAAGAAATCGCTAAATTAAGACAAATGAAACACTAATTCTCAGTCAGGAACGTATTTTTTTATAGTCGTGATACTAGACCAGGCCTACATCACGTATGCCTACATTTATGAAATAGGTCTTTCGACCTTAACAATCCATGACATATTATTGTCTATTCTCTATTCGTTGAACCTATTTCGTGTTTGCTGAGATCTGTGGTCGTGTGCCCTCCTGCAGAAATGACAGCGACCAGAAAGTTGATCTACATGATCTCTACGTAATCTACTTATATAGCAATACAAAATAATGCCTATCAGGCAAAGATATGTTTCATTTGTGTTGGTTTAACCCTTTCAGCGTGGGGATCGGCTTTAGACGTCAGATTCTGACGTCTAAAGCCGATCCCGGCGCTGAAAGAGTAACATATTTAAATGGCTATAAATATATACCATAGGTATCTATTCAAATAAAGCGGAAAGAGCTAACTTGGATATTTATGATGATTTCAAATTGAAAATTGGTTTATTAAAAAACATGTCAGCATTTGAAGGGATAGGCCTATAGTTGGGCGGCATCGTATGGGTGTTTGGGGTTTTAATTTGGGGTTTAAGCCCTTTTGGTCCATCGTAAGTAAGGCCTACCACAAGGAGTAAAGTAAAACCACAGGATAAGCTTTACATCCCCTCATAGTGAAAAGGCAGGAGACTAGTAATGCTAAGCCTACAATCAGCTTATAAATAAAAGGCGATGCAACAAACACAAGCCGTTGAAACCATGTCGTCTTTATGTTGGCCCATCGTCGAAGATGTGAGCCTGAAACTAGTGAAAGCTTGTGTTGCCACGTGTGTGTTCAGGCTGACTGGAACAAGACAATAGATGAGATGGGATGAGATGATCAAAGGCTAGATGGTCATGTTACCTGATACAGGATGACAGGTCTATACAGTCAGCACAAGACCATGTTACTCTAAACTACACACTCTCTCATGGCTAAAACCGGCCAGAAAAACAAGGCAAATCGTCTATTTTAAGTGAAGCAAGAGTGCTTCATCTAAACTGGACGATTTACTTTGTTTTTTTGCATCTACCAGACAAATAGGGTGTTTATATTTAGGGGTCAAAAGTGATCGTCAGTGAGTGATAACATGATAATTTTTTCAGACATGGGATCGTTGCATTGATCCTAAATTGAATAGAATAGTGCTCTTAGTTTCTAATGACTTAAGTATTTAATAATTGCGTATTCGTCGATTAAAGTACATATAGGGGGGGGGGGGTATAAAGTCTAATAACGCATGCGCTTCCATCTGTTCAAACATGTGATGGTAAAGGGTATGTCCACACCCCAACACACAGGCATAGCGCGCATGGCTCTGATCACATTCCACGTTCATCGATTATCCCAGGCCCATTAACCTTTAAAGCCTCAAGTTCTAAAAATAATTTTTCACCTACCTGAAGTTGTGTCTCGCTACCGCGATCCACAACTTCAAGTGGGTGAAAATTACATATGTTTGTATAGTTTGAAACCAAATATTCGCAAATCGTGATGTTTAAACACAAATTTGATTCCCAATAATTGTGATTTGACCGGCGAATATAACGGATAAAAACTATTATAGTCGTCACTAGCGATGTAAGGGGTTTAATATAGTTGTAAATTTAAATTTTTACTCACTTAAAGTTGTGTCTCGCTAGCGCGATCCACAACTTCAAGTGGGTGAAAATGACATATGGTTGTTTAATTTGAAACCAGATATTCGCAAATCTTTATGTTTAAACACAAATTTGATTCCCAATAATTGTGATTTGACCGGCGAATATAACGGATTAAAACGACTATAGTCGTCACTAGCGATGTAAGGGGTTTAATATAGTTGTAAATTTTTTTTTTTCACTCACTTGAAGTTGTGTTTCGCTAGCGCGATCCACAACTTCAAGCGAGTAAAAATTACGTATGTTGGTTTAATTTGAAACCAAACATTTGCAAATCGTGATGTTTTAACACAAATGTTATTCCCAATTGTGATTTGACTGGCTAAAGTAACGCATTAATATTGGTGATGAAAGGGTTAAATTCACCTACCTCAGAATACATAGCCGTTTATCCAATGTTTGTAAGGAGTATGTTCATAGAGCATGTTCACGTGCACAAACATGCAGCACAAAAATGCCGCGTGTGCCTCTCGCGTGCACCACATTCCATATGGCGTGTGAACATTCCATTAAATATCATCTCGCAATATAATTATGGTCTACTCCAGTGGCACGCGTCCGATGTGGGCATAGGGCTATAGGGTATAGGGCCTACTCAATGAAGTGAATGAATTTTTAAGGTGAACATGCATCTGTTTGTAGGCATAATCTTAGTTTATCACGTTTATGGGTATATGTTTATATACATGTATCTTCCAGTATTAGTTTGAGTTAACTATAATTTTTAATTATTGGCTACATCTACCTCAAACCAAAGTGTACACAACCATACTTTAATCTACGATGTATTTGTAATATATAAGAAAAACAAAACGTTGACCCAATATTATTTAAATGTTGACCCACCTTCACAAAAGCCGAATCAGCATGGACCCAACAAAATGTGCCATCTATAGCACTATACAGAGTGGGAAAGCAAACCAGCACTGCAGACGTCTTTAGCGTTGGTGAACCGTCTGATAATCACTGGGGAATCCCCTCCCTGCTATAACATGACGTCACTAAGGTGTCACGTGCACGTGACCATTCTCTCGTTAAAAGGCGAGAAATATGATATTTTCTTTGAAAATCTAACCGACACAGGATTGTTCATTTACCATTGATCGCATAGAAGTATTGTGTCACAGACGATCATAGGGAGTAGCCCAGACAACACACCTAACCCTTTAACCGTTAAAGCCCTGAAGGGTTTTTTCAATTTGAAATCAACATAAATGTCTTCGTTAGCTTTTTCCGCTTCATTCCAATACCTATGTTATGGGTCTACGGCCATTATAACTTAATAGTTGACTGTGGATCGACTTTAGAAGTCAGAATCTGACGTTTAATGTCAGTCTCCGCACTTAAAAGGTTAACCACAAGTGAAGGTAAAAGTAAAGGTTATTTAGGTGGGATTTACCCTCACTTTAGTTGTGTCTCGCTGACGGGACCCACAACTTCAAGTGAGTGAAAATTATTCAGATTTGACAAAAAAGAGCTCAACGATTTTGAAATCTTCTTCATTGCTGTCACCTTTTATCTTTAACATGTACAAAAGGTGATAGCCTATTTAATGTGCAAATAAATGAAAAATATAATCAGAATCGATGGTTAAAAGGTGGAGGCCCTGGGGCGCATCCCAGTAAAAATGTTAATTAATTTTTTTTTATGAGTCTACGGCCATTATTACTGAGTCTTAATAGTTGACTCTTCAGACTTTAGAATCTGAATTGTAATGTCGGTCCCCGCACTGGAAATGTTAACTACTAGGTTATTTAGCTGGAATTTTCATTCATTTGAAGTTGTGTCTCGCTGACGCGATCCACAACTTCAAGTGAGTGAAAATTATTCAGATTTGACAAAAAAAAACTCAACGATTTTGAAATCTTCTCGATTGCTGTCACCTTTTATCTTTAACATGTACAAAAGGTGATAGCCTATTTATTGTGCAAATAAATAAAAAATATAATCAGAATCGATGGTTAAAACGTGGAGGCCCTGGGGCGCATCCCAGTGAAAATGTTAACTACACTTTTTTAATATTGTCTCAACGTTCTCCTTATTTAGGCCTACATTAGAAAAGTTAACTCCTATCCCAAAGTTCACTACATCTGGCGTCTACAGATCACGTAGGCCTATCCATAACCCCAGCTACGGAGATGACGCTGACGTTCGTTTTTATTTTTCTTCATGTGAAGCTGGAATTGCTAACGCAATTTCCAACTTCAAATGAAGAAAAATATAAATATTTATGGGGAATAAACTTCGTTATTTTAAAAGTATACCGAAAACTATTTTTACGAATTTAGTTACACTCTATATTTCTATTGATCGACAACGTGCTTTAAACTGTATATAAGCCTATATACGGGCGTAGCAACACAAGGGTTACAATATTTTTAACCTAATGTTATTTTAATGTTGGGCCAACGTCGTAGACGTTAGGCCAACAATTTAAACAACATTGGCTTAACGTATAGGCAACCGCGTTTGCTGGGTAGCAGCCATATAGACTCCAAATGCCTTTATTTCGAAATTTGGATATAACGAAATATTCTTTATAACGAGGTTCGACTCTATACTAGTAGTACTGGTAGTAGACTATGCTCAGTTGAAATGTGTATTTTATGTAAAGCTCTCTTATTGTTTAAGCTCTGATCATCAAATAGTAGCATGGCATAGCCTGATATTGTGATCTCAGTGGAATAGGGGTTGACGTGAGCGACACGCATGGGTGGATAAGACCGCAAACGACGCACACCGTCAAGTGGCGCCGCCTTCTGAATACGGGCAAGCTCACGTGAATAATAATGTCAGGTGTTGCAGCTCAAAATATAGATAAATTAGCCAAAATAGCACTCTTTTTGAAAATGTATACATAATCAAGGTGGATTATAGGTAAATTTCCATTTGTATTAAAAACAATTTAAATTGGATTATTATAAACGACCAAACATTGAAATTTCAATGATATGTCAGAACACCACATTTCGACCACCCTGTTTTCGTAGCCCCTTATATACGAGTGGCGCCCATACACTTATCGTACTTGCTTCGGCAGTACATATACTAAAATTGGAACGATACAGAGAAGATTAGCATGGCCCCTGCGCAAGGATGACACGCAAATTCGTGAAGCGTTCCATATTTTTTCGTTTTCATTATTCAATAATATTAAAACATATCGTAGTCTATGTAAGTGGACAGCACGGTTTATGTATTATATCTACTGTGTAGCCTAAATCTAGATCGGCCAGGAGATGCATTTTCACTAACTTGACTAAGTATCATAATATTGGTTTTATGATTAATATTAAGATTTATCTTAAGCCTTATCCTGCTAAGTTATTAGGACCGGCCGGAGGTCGTATTTTCCCTGAGTTTGTGTCCTATTTACGGGGAAGAAGAGGGGTGCTGTGTGTGGGAAACGGTTTACATGATATGCAAACGATGATAATTTGAGTGCGATATGGGAAAAAAACAGCACTCGTTCAATGAATAAGGTGTGAGCCTTTAGACGAACACCTTATTTATTGAACATGTGCTGTATTTTCACATATCGCACGCAAATGAACAATGTTTGTATTTTCTCACACGACCAAGTCACACATGACATCATCCTACCATACATTGTGCTCTATCTGCATCTAGAGTGTGATATGGGCTGATACCGATATAGGCCTACGTCTCCAGAGGTGGGCAAGTGATCGCCACATCGCCACATGTGGCGACAGAAGCAAAATATCTGTGATGTAAATATTAAAAAATGACCATTGAAAGCATCTAAAAGTAGCCATTTGTGGCGATAGGACTCATTTCACCTGCCCACCCCTGGTCTCATAGTGAAAACCACAACACAGAGAGTGAGAATTCTGTACACCAGTCCTTATGTCATGAACATGTCGTATATAACGTTTCAAGTCCTTATGTTAACCCTTTGAGTGCGGACGACGCTTTTAAGCGCATTCATACTGTTTTTCCACAACTAAAATTTGACAGAAATTGAACAAATATGCATGTATAAATCTTGAGTAAAGCCCCCATTGTGAAATTTAGCAGGTTTACTTTTTAAGTGAGGTGGATTTCCCTTTCATTTGAAGTTGGCAATTGCGTGAGCAATGCCAACTTCAAACAGGCGCGTAGCCAGCCGTACGCCAGTACGCACGTGCGTACACATTGTAAGAGAGAGTAAATTTTTTTAGGTAGATCTACCCTGTTAAAAAAAGCAACAAGTTATAATTATAGTAACTTGTTAGATTACATGTAGGCCTATGCGTATTCAGCAGTCCATATAACGACTTCTATTCTTTATGTAGTCTTGAGTAAAACGCAAACCGAAAAAGTGGGATACAATAATCCAATACATGTTTCTCTTTTCAATAGGGCCCAACAGTCACAAATTCCCGAATGTAGGCCCTATACGTCTAGTGCCGCTAAACTAGCAGTTGACAAGCCCACACCGTATAAATGTGGGTCGTGTATTACCACATTCATTTTATCCAGGAGCATCAACTTTTTTCAACCTGGCAGTGACTGAGAGCAATATCGACCCCGAGGTCGGAAAATGACAATATTTTTTTACTGACAGTGCGACAAATGAACTGAGCGTGCGATGTATAATAGGTGAAATGTTTCTGATTCTACACAACCTTTTATTGACTTGATTAACCGAGGCTAAGTCTTAGATATGAGAGTTAAAAGAAACGTCCCACTTTTTTGAGTGGGCACTATCTGGGGCAGTTCTGTTTAAGCAACATTTGGGCTAATTCTAAACTTGTACCTGCACCGCACTATATTAAATATTATACTACACAATGAGATTCATGTATGCATACCCCAGACATCCATTTCAGCCAATGTTATTCTAATGTTGGTGCACCGTCTACGACGCTGACCCAAGATAAAACAATATTGGGTCAACATCTCATGTTTGCTGGGATGATTATACCTATCACAGCGAATCATGTAACCAGGTAACACAGTGAAATTATTGTCAAATTTTATAGGGCCTAACGTTTTCGTAGGCTATATAGTTATATGCATATACATAGGTTAGTCTGTTTTGTATAGGGGGCCTACTGTCTGCCAGCTGGCATAGAAATAAAAATCATGGATAATCATATGCCTACAAATAATAGTTATTTCATCTCATGATCTGTAGCCTAACCGTTCCACACACTCTAGCCTCTAGAGGCGGCCGCATACGTGTTTATGTTCTGTATCTACATCAGTGAGGGGATCACCTGGTCTGGGTAGGCCAATAGTTGAACCAATATTCTGTGAAACTCAATGACCTTGATCTCCTTTGTTTTCACCGAGCTGGCTAATACAATGAGGTATGGGGGAGGGGGTCTTATATAACCTTTATTTCACCGAGTGACGTCACTGCGTTTCACAGAATGAAATATGGGGGAGGGGGTGTTATTCAACCTTGTTTTCACCCAGTGACGTCACTGCGTTTTAAAAAACTGGTTTAAAGGTAGCTATTTTAGGGGTCGTGACTAGACGGTCGACCAACATTGAGCCAGCATTGGTTCAACGTGTGGACTGGTGATTGCTGGGTAGAGTTAAGCGCAGGCCTATTTGTGCGCAAATAGTTTGTCCCCTTGGATATGAAAGGGTGTATCTGCCACTTGACAAAGTGGCAAATACACCCTCTCATATCTAAGGGGACGAATTGTGACCACTCACAGAATGTCTAGTATTCATGCTCATAAAGACACTACTATAGTGGATGAATTTGCGTCTAGGAAAGCAAGGTGATCGGAATTTTTTTAATCCTTATACCTACTGTTCAATAGTAACTTTTATCTATTTGAAATGCTATTAGGCCTAAGCTTGCTACATGTAGTTAATCAGAATGGTGTTTTCATTTAAAAATTCGGTGTGCACCAATTTGTCAGTCAAATGCTGTTTAAGAAAAGTTTATCAATGGACGAAATGAAAAAAAACTTATAAGGCGCCTAAATACTCGGTGCCCCGAGCTCAGAGGCACTCCAAAATATTTGACAAGACAATTGCAACTTAATTGTGTCGAGCAAGCTAGACTATTGTAATTCTATCCTCTATAACATCCCAAATCGAGAAATAATCAAGCTGCAGAGCGTTTAGGACTGCTTGGCCAGGGTTGTGACCCGTTCTTCACGATTTTGCAGTGTTACACACCTTTGTTAAAATCCGTACGCTGGCTCCCTGATCGCTCATTGATAATCGTTCAAGTTCAAATTTATAATCACTAAGTAAAATGATTTAAATTATATTAATTTCATAATTCAATTTTCAATTGTGTTGAAAAGGATAGCGCTAGATTACAACGGGTTCAAAACTGCCTTGCAAGAGTGGTAACCAAGGCCCCACGATTTAGTCGTTCCGTTCTAATTCTAAAACGATTACATTGGCTTCCTGTCAAGTTTCGCATTCATTTTAAAATATGCGCAATAACTTTCCGAACCCTAAAAGAAAACCAACCTGCATATCTGGCTGATTTACTTGTTCGGCCGAAATGCTCAAAATATCTACGCTCCACTAATTCGAATAGATTTGTTGTTCCTCGTATAAAGACTAAGACTGGGTCAAGAGCTTTCTCTATATCTGGTCCAGCCTTATGGAACGCCCTGCCTGTGCTAATACGTAGGCCTAATGCCAAAACAATCTTAACATTCCGGAAATTACTTAAATCTCACCTATTTGACCTGGCTTTCCCACCCTAGTCCCCCAGCAGCCCGGCTCCCTGTTGACGAACCTGCTTTGGCCTTGATTATGACACATGATCACGCTAAGGATTTGTGCGCCTCTGAGCTCGGTCCGCTGAAGATAAAGGCGCTATAGAAGTTTTACTGATTGATTGATTGCGGTGTACATAGGTCTATTGAAATTTGCAATCTTACAAAAATGTTATAAAAAAAAATGTATAGGCCTAAATCAATATCATTACGAAAATACCACCAGATGCCACCATTTGCAAGATCTTGATTGCAAATTTTTCCCAGGGGAGGCCCCCGGACCCCCGTCGTGTCCATTGAGCTGCGCGCAGCGGTATGGGGGTTCCCCCATAAGATGACAGTCATGAATTAGAAAAAGTAAGCCTCTCCCCGTTTCAGAAAAGCTGCGTAAATCTGTACCCCTGTCGTTGTGCGTACACATGTTTATAACCCTGGCTACGCCCCTGTCAAATGAAAGGAAAATGTTAAGTAGTAATAAAGCACTTAAAGAGTTAAGTATCTTTGTCTTTAACAAGTGTTCAGAAATAATAATATTCACGATTATATTTGTGGTTAAGAACTTATAGGGTTTTGGTTGGAATAATGTTGGCCCAGCGTCGCAGACAGTGGCCCAGCATTACATCATTATTGGGCCAATGTATTGTGTTATCTGGTGTTTCTCGCACCGGGATTTTAAAGGTCACCAGCATAATGCAGCAGTCAGAAAAGACGGTACAATCACCCAATGCTGTTTTAATGACGGGCCAGCGTCGAAGACTGTGGCTCAACATTGAAACAGTATTGGTTGAATGACACGTGCTGGTGATAGATTAGTGCTGGGCCAGCGTCGTAGACGATTGACCGGCAGTGAACCAGCAATGGGCTGCAACGCTGGCCCAATATTGAACCGGAATTTGGTGGGTAGGCCTACATCCTCTGTACGAGGTACATCGTAGGCCCCGGGATCTTAGGCAAGTATTGAATAAATGTTGGCCAACACCGGCGATGGTGGTGGAAGGAATAGCCTACAAGGCAAAGACATTTAGGATTCTGTCCCATGAGAAAGACCAATAAACTGATTTTTTGTATATAGCACTCAAGCAGACTAAAGCCGGGCCTCGGAGTTCGGAAACCCTTTTTCTAGTTTTTTTAAATTTCAACCACTTTAGGTTGTGTCTCGCTACTTAATGGGGGATTTTAGGGAAATATTGTTATTTGTAATGGTAACTTGATATATTTTGAATCTAAAAATATTTGGAAACATTCATGCATCCTCAATAATGGTAATAGGTTTAGAAAAAATAGTCCATAGTGAAACGTGTTGGGAAAAAACATGTAGGCTATGCTCATATTAGGGCAACCCGGTTTGTGGTGCTCATATTAGGCGCACACATTCTAATGTTTAAAATTTCAAGATTTAATTTCTTTATGAGAAGAAATCGTTATTTCAGTTGATTTGATATGCCTATACTGTACATAAAGTCAGCAATCCATTGTTTCACAATCGAACATTTTTTCACAATCAAGTTAATTATTATTCTCATATGCTCATATTTTAAATAAATAGTCATATTAGTTGACAAACATGCTATTAAGACAGGCCGAAATGACTTGTATCAGCTAAGCCTATATCGTAAGTTTCGTGAAAACTTGTTCAACAATATACTTATGTATATATATATATATATATATAAGTTAACAATATACTAAGTAGCAATAGAACAATATATCGAAAAATATACTTATGTCACAGGTGTATGTTAAGTCATGTCAGCCCTGCAGTGACCTGACAAGTCAGTGACGTAACAGACGACCTAACTACTCCTCTACATTGCCGCCTGGTGAGTGTAATTATACATGGTGAGATTGCTCTTTTGTTCCAGGGCAAGCACGATGATGGTTGTGAGAAGTGCGCAGGAAAAACACGTGACAAACTTGTTCCAAACATCTGTGAACAGAGAGCTAAGCTGCTCACAACCCCAGGCGGGGGCTCGATCACCCAACCTCTGGATATTGCCTCATGCCGGAAAACATCCAGAAGTGGAGGCTCGAATCATCAACGCTGAGACATTGATGCAAACCGGAAGACAACCCGTTAAACCGTACGCCATGGGGTCGAACTTTCTGTTGCAGGCCTGGTAACCAGACATGGTAGCTCTCCAGTTTCATGCAATATTATAATGACCATATAGCCCTTTGCTGTTTTGTCAAGCTTATAGTTTGCTAGCTGAAAAATAAATCAAATACTTAGTTAACCTTTTCAGAGCGGGCATCGACTTTAGACGTTAGATTCTAACGTCAAAAGTCGGTCCCCGCACTGAAAGACCGTCCCCGTTAATGGCCGTCCCAGCAGGCACAGAACGGAATTTCCACGTGGACCCTAATTACATAGGTATTCAAATGAAGTGGAAAGAAATAACTAAGATATTTATGGTGATTTCATATTTAAAAGACCCTTTGGTCTAGGCCTATATACAAATATCACAGCGTTGTAGGCCTAAGGGTAGTCGTAGGGCGGGGTCCCTGGTGCAGTGGTTAAAGCTGCCTGCTTGGAAAGTCGGAGATCGCGGCCTCAGACCGCCATGGTTTGAATTTCGAATCCTGTGTCTGGAGGGTAGTGTCATCTTATCCATCCCACCGTCCTCAGGAGGTTGTCCTGGCCCAGCTCAGCCTATATGTGCACAAAGGTGGCCTAAAACCCCATTCATTTAATTTCATTTGTAATGGTCGTCATAGCTAATAACTCGACCAATCTGCAAACGACAGTGACTGCTTAATTTTTAAGTAAGCTTTGCTCCAGACACAGTCCGGATAACACAACAAACTCTTAAACCACTGATAGAAATCATAAAGCGTCTTGAACACTCAAATACCAATTAGACCCGTGAGTCGGCCTCCCAGCTGCTCTGTGATGCAAACTGCTCCGTGTCATTAGGGTCTCCTCGTCCTAATAAGTGCTTCTCCATTATTAATTTATAACCCTCGTTCTCTTCTTAAACTGGGGCAATTTATGTCCCGATCTTCAGAAAAATCGACGTTATCAACATTCTCAGCTGTTTATGTGATTAATCACGTATAAATTACCGTTGAGTTGTTGATATTAGCTCATATAAGCTTAGCATTTTTATTTTACAAAAATGCGAAATATTTGTAGGGTATTTATATAAAATATAGGCATATGTAAAATCAGGCCTATAGTGAATTATTGAGGACAAAGGGTGTATGGACTGGGTGCACAAGGCAGCGTTCTGTTCGTGGGATGATATTCTCCTGCACGAGGGTAAAGGGGGTAATTTGGCTGTGCACGAGGGATAAGGGGTTATTACCCTGTCATAAGCAGCTCATGGGCGGGTACCAGCAACACACAAGGCTGGCTCAGTGTTGGGCCAGCGTCTACGACGCTGGACCAACACTGGGCCAGCATTGGGCCAGCAGCTTATGGTCGTGTACACCAAGTGTGCGCGGCACGCGCGTCCACACTTATGGGGAGTGATTGGGGCATTACGTCTCGTTCCGCACCCCTGAGGCAATAGTGAGACCTTGATGTGTGATCAGAATGGTAACATTATACAAGATAGACACCTACATTATACAAGATAGACACCCGAGTACGGGCAAAACTCACCACATATTTTGAAGGGATCATTTTGTGGCAAGGAGTCTCAATTTCCTTGCTATAACCAAGGAGGTAATATAACATCCTTGGCATAACCAAGGATACTACAAACCTTGCATAGATTTAATGACCGAGAGGTAGCGTGCTCGGCCTCAGACCGCCAGGACTCGAATTTCGAATCCTGTGTCTGGAGGAAAGTGTCATCTCAATCATCTCACCATCCTCAGGAGGTTCTCCTGGCCCAGTTTAGCCTATATGTGCACAAAGGTGGCCTAAAGCCCGATTCATTTCATTTTATTTTGCATAGATTTAATAAACTCTATGGTATAACATTCAGAAAATAATATATACTATTTATATAATTATTAGTTATTTGCTGCAAGTAAACATGGACAAACAGAGGATTACATTCCATACCAATAGGCCTACTATGTAACTATATAGGGCCTATGTGTTACCTTTCTTTATAATTAAATAATACAACAAACATTTAGCGATAGCAAATGACGTGTTACAAAAAAGTAGAATTTTTAGTTTTTTTGTTCAAATAAAAACATATACATTAAAAATCAACACAAAACTTTTGTCTACTTGCTTCATTGGCCAGCACTCCAAGAAAACTTACCTGTATAAAGTAAAAAAAAAAATAGTAGGTCCACTAGTCCGATCCTTAGTACATTGGGATACTTGGCAAATATACACTCATTTAGAATATAATAAACCCTTAGAACGTCAACATATGTATTTTTTACCCACTTGAACGTATGTCTCGCTCAAGCGACGAACGGCTTCGAGTGAGTAAAAATCCACGTTTTGTTTGATTTCAGAACAAACATTTACAATTATTGCTAAGTGAACATAAATATAAATTATTGTAACAGTGGTAATTGAGAGTTTAAGGGTTGACTACCATTAGCCTTTTACCCACTAAGCAATTGGTCTAGCAGCTCGTGGGCGGGTACATCAAGTGTAAGCGGCACGCGTGTACACACATAATTCATTTGTTTAATTTGCGACCACATATTTGCCAATATCTGTTAAAAAAAAATCATTTATTTCCAAATAACATTGAGAACATCTCACTGCTATTTGGAAAGAAATTACTGAATGAGTAATTTCAGCCAACTTGAAGTTGTGAATCGAGATAGAGAGGCACAACTTCAAGTAGGCGAAGACTTTATTTATTTAATTTAGCGCTATACCCTTTCACCACTGAAGCCCGTTTTTATGTGCTGAATGCTATGGCATTCAGCACATAAAAACGGGCTTCAGTGGTGAAAGGGTTAAGGGGTAATCCACATCGTGGGTCAGAACATGATATTACTGAGAGCTAACTATCAAAATATGCCCATAATAATTCCTTTGTTAGGAACGAGCTAACTAAGACATTTATGATGATTTCAAATTAAAAATAACCCTTTAGTCTCCATTGTTTACACAAAAAATCAGCGTTGTAAGGGTTAAATACTGATAAACCGTGACCTTGAAATCAAAGGGTGGTATGTGCTACTTTTTCAAGGGCAGACTCGACCCTTTAAGATCTCAAGGTCACAAAAAAATATTCTTTATTTTTTATTGTAAAGTCAGTATTAGCGAGCAACTTATTTTTGTTATCACTGTTGATATATTTACTTGGATTTCAACATAAATATATGACTTGTGTATAAGGCGGTTGCATAACCTCTTTGCTCGTGTATATCGCAAATATCATGTCAAATGAGCATAAATGCCATAGCTGTGAGTATGTTAACTAGAGGGTGAAGGGGGGTAAATTAGCCTCCGGTCAAACTCTGCGCTGGTCAGGGTCACGCCCCGTGACCTCTAACCCCCTCATTATGACCTCTCCCGTAACCCTGTCATTAGGTGTTTGCCACCCCAGAATACCAGAAAACACAAAACATATGTGTAACATTTGCACAACGTTAGCCTAACGTCGAAGACGTTGTTCCAACGTTGTATAAAAGTTATACAAATGTTTTGTGTTTGCTGGGATAGTTCTAAATATTATTTTATGTTAACGAGCTGTATTTTCACCCCACAATATCACACAAGGCAGTTACTTAGGCTATTATTTGTTTTTTCTATTTGACAAAAATAAACTAGTAGGCTATTCGGGTAAAGGGAGAGATGATTTGGAATTCAATTTTACCGGCAGTATAGTTAGTTTCCCTGAGGACTAGAGAGTTCGACCCCACGCGTGCTGTGTGCCCTGACAGACACTCTAGACATAAACATAATCCTGATGTCCAGATGGTCACCTCACCCCCCCCCCCCTTTCCCCCTTCTATATTCTAACTGAGAGCAAATCTCTAGACTACTGTAAAATGAGTATGTAACTGTATAAGACAACAAATTGTTAAATCATGTATAATAGATGTCCGCCAGAGGAGAGTAAGATACTATTTTAAAAAATAAAATTGATAGGCGATGAGGATTTGCCACATCAGATGCTATAACATGTTTATAGAGTACACGGGTAACAATAACATTAAAATAGCCAAATATAACTATGTATATTTATTTCATTGTCTTTTAAGATCGTATGCGGGGTCCTGAGTATTATAAAATATGCAAAAATGGTTAGTATTATGATGATTATTATATTAGACATACAAATCTAGGCTACTGTAAAACGGGCATGTTTATTAGAGTACATAGATAACATACCATTCAAATAGATAAATATAATATATATAATATATCTATCTTTCTTCCGTTGCCTTTCACGACTGTTGTGTTTATACATGATCCACAGTATGCGGAGTCCTAATTATTATAAAATATACACAAATGGTTAGTATTATCATAATTACTATTTGACATAACAGGCCTATACTGCTCTTCAAAGGCAGAAGGCAGTATCTGCTTACTTGTAAAGTAAGCATATACTGCCTTTTCACGACAGTACTTCACTAAATTGTTTATTTCTTATTTTTCATTCATTCAAAGCTTGAATTGCTGACGCAATTTGAATTACAAAAAATATAAATATTTATTAAAAATAGATTTTTTTAAGATTGCATAATTCGCTTAACTTAATCTACAAAAAATATTTTATCAATTACAGTGACACCTTTAGTTGACGCTGCTTCTATCTCGATTCAAAATCTATAAATGCGTTTTACGAGATCAGTTCGCTAAATCATTGTTTTGGGCTGGTTTCAAAATTGTGTATTTCCCGATTAGAACAAAACACAAATTTGTGGAACAAAGATCGTCTCGTAAGGTCTGAGCTACTGATGGAGCTTGTTTAACCGAAATCGGATTAACACATTTTTATCAACCAAATTTATAGAGTGACCCACAAATTGGGTGACACGAAAATTGTTGTAAAAAAACTGTTGTAATGTAATTCAAAATGTGCATAGCAGATATATCCTAGCAACTAGGATGCGTTGGCCCAATACAGGCCAAATTTTGGGCCACCGTCACCGACGCTGACCCAGAATTAGGCCAGAATCGGGCCATCGCCATATTGCGTGTCAGAGATCTTCTTCTTCTTTCTTTTTGCGTAACAGATTATAACTTCCAGTTGGAAGGCTGGTTACTCTGGGTGTTGGTGTGCGCTTGCAAATTTTGTTTAAACGTGTGGGATGAGCAATACCTTAATCCAATGTTGGTATAAAGCTGGCCTATCATCAATGACGCTGGCCCAAAATGATAGGAGCATTGGGCCAGCATCTTGTTCGTGCTGGGATATGGCATGCGTCAACTTAAAGAATTAAATATGTATAATGGTCGTAGACCCATAACATGGGTATTCAAAAGAAGTGGAAAGAGCTAACTAGGATATTTATGATGATGTCAAATTGAAAGAAAAAACTTTGGTCCCCATGGTTTATGCAAAAATATTTCAGCGCTTTAATGGTTAAGGGGTTATGAGATCAAAGGCGGTCCACGTGTGTGGTCTGTTTGTGATGAACACAGGTGGATTTCATTTCTAATCCTCTTACTCTAATTCCCCACCCAAAAGACCACCTTCACCAAACAGATCCGTACTGTCTACTTATGTCTAATGTTGGGCGAGCGTACAATGCGATCGACCAGCATTAAATCAACATTGGGCTTCATATTCCCCATATACACGTACCATTACATTCAGTGAATTAGCTTTGCCCTGTGAGACTCAGCCACATATTAAACCCTAGTCATGCGGCGCCCGAATATATACGATTTGAAGCATCTTTTAGATGAATAGAAATATTACTTAATGTGATAAAATAGCTTTTGTGAAATTCTAGTTTTCATAAAATAAATATTTTTCGTCTTCAAATGACGAAAAATAGAAACAAACAATTCAGCAGCACAATGAATACAATATCTAAAACTATATCTGAAACAATATCTGAAACAATATCTGAAACAATATCTGAAACAATATCCGAAAACAATCATCAGATACGTGAATGTTCTCCAAGTACCAAAATAAAATAAGACTAAGCTGGTATGGGTCAGTCTTGGTTGATATTTTTTAGAAAACATGTGCAATGGGTTTATGCAAACGCATCCCATATTGTAATTCAATGCACTTATATATATGTAATGCATTCTCAAAATCTCTCTATTATTATAGTAGATAATGGTACCTGAAGTGATGAAATAGATTTTGAATAGTTAATAGCAAATAAAGAGGTAGATTGAAATACAATCCAAGATCACAACACAGAGTCAAGTATGTGAGGTTGATCACCAACATGTAAAGTGCACACTTTATTTAACACGTTTTCCGAAGTTGTCTGATATTTCACCCACTTGAAGTTGTGATCCGACCGCGATCCACAAATTTAAGTGACTGAAATCACTCATTCTTGTTATTTTTGTATATGTTATATTTCACCCACTTGAAGTTGTGATCCGACCGCGATCCACAAATTTAAGTGACTGAAATTACTCATTTTTGTTCAATTTAAAACCAAACATTTGCAAATCTTGCCATTTAAACACATATCATTTCATTCCCAATGACATTGATTTGATCACCTAATAAAATATATTAAAAACAACCAAACTCATGCCCAGAGCCTAAAGGGTTAACTCTGATTTTAACCCTTGTACTGCTAGGACCGCATATTTAGGTCTTGAAGCATATTTCAGATCAATAGAAATATCACTAAATTTGATAAAATAGTTTTTAGTAGATGCTCAGTTAATCCAATAATTTAACATTTGAAATATTTATTTTCCATAAATTTAAAATGTTTCGTTCTTTTGAAGCTGGAAATTGCTTTAGCAATTCCAGCTTTAAATGAATGAAAAATGGAAACATGCAATCCAGCAGGACAGGGGTTAAGTCGATCCCCGTACTGAAAGGGTTAATATTTACAATGGTCGTAGGGCCTATTCTGATTTTTCAAATCGGATTCTTATTTATTTAAAATTAACTTAGACATCAGAACCTGACGTCTAAATAATGAAAACACAGTGAAATAATTAAAATATTTATAAAGATCGTACAGCCATAACATACATGTAGGTATTCAAATGAAGCGGAAAGAGCCAATTAAGACATTTATGATGATTTCAAATTGAAGAAAATGGGTCTCTATGTTTTATACAGTAATTTTTCAGTGTTGTGAGAGTTAAAGGGTTGACCCTTACATTACATGTTTGTTTGACACACGGTCATCAACATGATCAATGAGAGCATTCAAGAATCTGAGTGAGAACAACTCGAGTGAAGAACATCTATATTGAAGGACAAGGAGCCAAGATGAAGTGTAAACACAACGAAGAGAAAACAGAACAATCGGGATTCTACTTGATCAAAAGCTTTGTCGCGGTCTATGGCTGCTTCAGAAAGTATAACCTGATCTTGCTGACTGCACTTCGTTGGATATTGCATGTTGTTTTAGCTTTTCAGAGCAGTATTGATATAGTTATGACAAACTAGCGTGCATTTTTGTTGGGACAACCGTTTTTTATCATTTTGCTATATCTCTGTTGAAATATGTAATGTATGCATGAAATCTATTTAATTATGCATGTATACGCATACTCATTTATGCATGTATATGGTATATATATGTATAATTTAATTATTGGGATGTTAGTATTTGTTTCATGATCATTGGCCTCTATTCAATTCAAACATTTTAATATTATTTTTAATCAAACCGATTCACTTGTACATCGCCACCTAGCAAAAAATATGGACACCTGGCAACAGCATGTGACAGGTACCATTCATTTAGCCATTAACGCTTTCAGTGCGGGGACCGTCTTTGTACGTCATAATCTGACGTCCGTAGACGTCAGATTATGACGTACAAAGACGGTCTCCGCACCGAAAGAATTAAAATGCTTATAATGGCCGTAAACCTATAACATAGGTATTCAAATGAATCAGAAAGAGCTGACTAAGACATGTATGATGATTATATATGTTTGATCAAATTGAAAACAGCCTTTTGGTTTCCATGGTTTACACAAAAAATTGTCAGCGTTTTATGGGTTAAAACACGGTAAAATATAAACCATGGAGATCAAAGGTTTGTTTTCAATTGATAAATGTTTTAGTCGGCTTTTTCCGATTCATTTGAATACCTATATTATGGGTCTACGGCCATATTAATATGTTAGTCTTTGAGGGCGGGGATCGACTTTAGACGTCATAATTTTACGTATATAGAAGTCATAATCTGACGTCTAAAGTCGGTCCCCATGCACACTGAACGGGTTAAGCCATCATATTCTGATCAACAGCTGCTATATATTATAGTTTGTGTTTACTTTTTTTTTGTATTCTCACTGATCTTACAAATAACACACTTTCCAGTCAATATCTCTGCCCAACACCAGCGTTATATTTGTTCACTCCTCCACGTGTTACGCATGTTGTGTTCACAACACCCGGTTTTCTAATTATTGGTTCAAAGACCGTAATTGCTCAAGTCTTTCACACGAATCTTCATTTCACTTTTGAAACCGCTTTCTCTCACAGCGAGGGCAAAACATAAAAGGCAAATTGCGGGTTGAGAAATGACTTACAGCCATTGGACGAGGTGTATACTACGCCGAGAGAACAGTGTGTCACACTTGAGCACTTGCTCCCCAATCTGCACTAACAAATAGTTCACTTTGATCTGGTCTAACTAGTGTTTAGGTGATCACGTTCTCAGTACAGAGTGACGTCATTATAGTGTCGTGTTCTCTGCTGAACATCAAACCTGGTGTTATGGTCAATTTAAAGAGGGGCGTGTTAGGACGAGAACAAAAGTACTCAATTCAGTATTTGAATTGTGGCAAAAGTATATAAAATATTTTTTTCACTTTTTTTGGGGCTACAACTCAAACTTATAAAATTCGCTTTGATATTAAAGGCCCCATGCAACCCCCAGACCTACACTGCACTAGGTGATCCTTTAGTCTTTTTCAAATGACTTTTGAAAGACTATACAGTGCTCGGCAGCCCGTTTTAACTCACTTGGATCGATTTTCTCAAATGCAAAGACGCAATTTCCAGCTTCAAATGACGAAAAATGTGTCTATTTATAAAAAATTGGCATCTACAATATTGAATGTATCTGTCACTAACTGTTTTGTCGACTTCAGCTGCATTTCATTTAGTCTGAAGGACAACACTCTAAGACAATGAGCATTTCACTTGATAACTTTGTGCGTAAATTGTTTATTTCTTTGGTAACAACATTATTTGAGAGACATAGCATAAAATAATTGGTATCATAGTGTTTCGTAGGCAGCGCGTGTGCAGCCTCCCTACGAGACTCACCACATGACGTCATCCCTGACCCCGACAGACCTGACCCGGTTACAATCACTTACTTCCTGTGATCAGCGTCACCTGGAGAGAGTATCACACAGCGACGTCTGCCGGACAATCCACTCAACAATTACCTCACGTTGTGATCGCCAGGGGGCCAACAAAAAACACCAGCAAACCGCTCTCAGCGACCGGAATGAAAACGCTAATTTCACACTTATCATTCACCTTGCACTTGACTGTTGATTCAAAAGATTTTTCATTTTATATCTAATTATCAATCTCTCTTTTCACAGTAGAAAGGGTGTGTCTGCCACTTTGCAGAAAAGGTTTGCAGGTCCCAACAAACACAAAAACATTTTCTAAATATCGTAAAAGTGTTTGACGAATCACCTAGAAAATATTCAGAAGATCTTTCGATGCAAAAAAAATTATAAATGTTTTTTCACAGTAGGTCACCTTTTCTACAATAGCAAGGGTGTATGTGCCATTTGTCAAAATGACAGATTCCAACAAAGAAAAAAACATTTTTTTTAAATATCGTGCAAATATTGTCGAAACATCAGCATAATCTTATTTTGTAGGGTCTAAAAATTTAGATAATTTTTTTTAATGTTGGACAAAAAACATCACTAAAAAACATTTAACAACGTTTCTAAAGCGTTATAAATAATGTTGAGAAATATTTCAAAACATATTTTGACACACAAAATAAAATGTTTTGAAAACATTTTAATTTAATGTTAGACAAAAAAACATTTTTGTCTAACATTAAATATACTTTTTTAATCTCACATGTTATTGTTTTATAAAATGTGCTTGCCACTTTCTCAAAATGTTTCTAAAATGTTCTGTGTTATTATATTCACTATATACAGATCTACGAATTTATCGCAAACGATATTTTTTTTTACTTAACCCTTTCAGCACGGGGACCATCTTTATAGACGTCGGAATCTGACGTCTACAGACGTCAGAATCTGATCCATCGATCCATAACATAGGTATTCAAATAAACCGAAAGAGCTAACTGAGACATTTATGTTGATTTCAAATTGAAAAAAAACCTTTTTAATCTCTGTGAATTATACAAAACTACTTCAGCGTTGTAAGGGTTACGTGAATTGGCCTCCATGATTTGATAGACAACTCCTATATTATGGTCAGCAATAACTATTGTCTATGACACAATTATCTGGAGCGCATGCTTTTCGTCGATTTCTCCGTCAATTCTGAAGTGATTTCCTTGAAATTTTGCACATTACATTTCCTTGTCGTGTCTAACATCGTTAAAAAATTGTAAAGTTATAATTATGTAGAATTGCAACTGAAGACCATTTGACATGTAGTAAATTGAAAATATGACGTCCCCCTATAATTACGCTAATTCTGGAATTTTATTACATGTCAAATCGTCTAACTTTTGAAATATTGTATATAAATTAAATATTTTTACCGATGTTAGGACATCACTTGGAAATGTCATGTGCAAAATTTCTAGGGAATCGGTTCAAAATTTACTGAGAAATCGACGAAAAGTATGCGCTCCAGATAATTGTGTCATAGAGTATAGAATAACAGTAGATTCGTAGATCCGAATCTACTGTTTTAACAATAGACTGACGAAACAGGTGGATTTTAAACTGTATAATATCAATCCATAGGGAGAATAATGCCATAACCTCCACTTTATATCCCGTTAAGCACAAAACGTTTATCCAAAACATTTATCCAAAACATTTATACAACGTCGGACCAACGTGTATACAAATGTTTTTTGTTCACTGGGATATTTTATTGACAACAGCAGTACAACTATACACTACACAATATACATGTATATATACATATGATTATACAGTAATATATAATTGTATATTTGCATATATATTATGCATATGTATTTCAGCCAGACCTCTAAGTGGTCATTACCTTGTTATTGACAACGATTTGTTACAAACGAGTGTCTAACACCATGAATGATTAACATGACCATAATGACTGAAGACTATTAGCCCTTTAAGCTCCTAAGGTACACAGATGTACAATATGACTTATATTTCAAATATATTTCAATATTTCACTATAATCAGAAACACATAATTCAGTCACAAAAGTAATGTATACTGTTTGAAAATAGCAAGGTTTTTAACATCCCATGCCTGCCCCTGTCTGCTTTAGGCCACCTTTGTGCACATAGGCCCACAGGCTAAATCATGACCCAACTGTTCTCCAGTGACAGGAGTTGAAGGTGAAATGAAATGAAATGAATGGGGTTTAGGCCATCTGTGCACATGTAGGCTAAACTGGACCAGGAGAACCTACTGAGGATGGTGCGATGAATAAGATGATACTGCCCTCCAGACACAGGATTCGAAATTCAAACCCTGGCGTTCTGAGGCCGAGCTCGCTATTTCTCGGTCACGGAATCTCCTTACAATATTAAAACTTTACGAGGTAGATGTGCAGGTTTTTAGTCTGATATCGAGTCTTAAGACTTATCAGCCGACTTATCAATTAGCCCCGTGACCATTGGACCTGTTCATTCGTGTGCCATTTCAACTCCACGGATAGCATACAATCCTGTAGCCATTTACACCTGAGTCAAGTGAATCATTTGAGGGTGAAGCGCCTTGCCCAAGGACACAACATCTCAACAATGTCCCAAGAGTTGGCAGCTTGAAGTCGAACACGCTGCCTCTTGGCACAGAGGCTCTCCATTTACTGAATCGTGTCGAGTGAAAGAGGAAGAAACATTCTGTTTCTTTGAAACTTGAATATTGCAGAACATGAGAATGAGGAAAATAGAATCTTGTTCTATTTTCCTTGTATTAGTCTGACGAACGGCAGAGCTTCTGTTCGCCAGGGGGCGGGGGCCCTAGGGTAGTGGTTAGCACCGCTGCCTTTCACGCCAGAGTCCGGGGTTCGGTTCCCGGTCTCGGCGGTTTGAAAGAAACAAAATTGTTTCTACCCCAACCACGTGTGAAAGTTAGTATTGTGGGGAGCCTCTGTGACCGAGAGGTAGCGTGCTCGGCCTCAGACCGCCAGGGCGCGAATTTCGAATCCTGTGTCTGGAGGACAGTGTCATCTCACCATCCTCAGGAGGTTCTCCAGGCCCAGTTTAGCCTATATGTGCACAAAGGTGGCCTAAAGCCCGATTCATTTCATTTCATTTCTGTTTGCCAGGCATGTGGCTCTAACCACAGACCAGAAGAACTAGTCTGATTTGTTCTCCAAGTAAGCACGAGACGTTCTTACAATGCTGGCTTAAAGTTGGCCCATCGTCAACGACGCTGGACCAACATGTAAGAGCAAAAATATTTGTAATTGCCGTAGACCTATAACCATGAAAACATAGGTATTCAAATTAATCGGAAAAAGCTAACTAAAACATTTATGATGATTTCAAATTGAAAAACCCTTTGGTCTCCATGACAAATATTTTATCAAATTTAGTGTTATTTCCAATGATTAAAAAAAGCTTGAAAACGGCTACATATTAAACCTTTGCCTGCTGATCACGACAATTGTCGTTTTTAATCTGTTTAATTAGCCGATTAAATCACTGTTACTGGGACTGAAATGACTTTTGAAACATCAAGATTTGTAAATGTTTCAGCCACTTGAAGTTGTGGATCGCGGTAGCGAGACACAATCTCAAGTGCTTGAAA
This sequence comes from Flabesymbios commensalis, assembly GCA_964017125.1. Taxonomy (NCBI): domain Eukaryota; kingdom Metazoa; phylum Annelida; class Polychaeta; order Terebellida; family Flabelligeridae; genus Flabesymbios; species Flabesymbios commensalis. The sequence goes on along the minus strand of OZ024905.1, from coordinate 99,691,465 downwards.
ATAAAAATAAATTAGCCTAGCAGGACAAGGGTTAAGTCAGAATGGCGCCAGCGTCCAGTGTTAACTGAGTTAGAGACAATGACACCAATTACGTACATTTTAATAGCAATCAGCCGGCATTAGGAAGCTGTGAATATGGAAATAGGTTTTCAGAAAATTATTTATGTTAATTATTTAATAGCATTCATAGGCAATCTACCATATTCACTGAGCATCGCTCATAAACAGTTTATTATACTGGTCGTTATTTATGAAAACACCAGACTTCTGGTTGATGTTGACTCAATGCTGGTCGACCGTCTGCCACGCCGGCCCAAAATCAAAACACCATTGGCTCAATGTTTTATATTTGTTCAGGAGATCCAAATATATAGAGATATTTACAAATACTGTGTGCTTTTATAAACGATTACTTTACACTTCACAAAATAAACAAAAAACATGAAATCAATAATGTGCTGATGTCAAAGCATTTAAATATTTAATAATAGGTGAATAAATACAAGAATGTGTCTAAATGATTTCATAATTTTACCAATGAATCAGTCAATCAATCAATAAAACTTCCATAGCGCCTATTTCCTCAGCGGACCGAGCTCAGAGTCGCATAAATCCTCAGCGTGATCATGTGTCATAATCGAGGCGAAAGCAGGTTCGTTAACATAGAACCAGGCTGTTGATGAGCTAGGGTGGGAAAGCCAGATCTTATGGACAATAATGATTCTTATCTTCCATCTATCTGTGATACTAGTCTTTACTTTTAGATATATTTGTTCTGACTGACACATCTGGTCAAACATATAACTGGAAATTGATCTGACGCTGTACTTAATGTGTGCCAATCTGATGGCGCAGTTCTTAGCCAACCAGAATTTAATCAAGTAGTTATACCAGCATCTTTACTTGTAAATATTGAGTCTACATTTGACTTGTTAAATATAAAGTCTGTTATATGCAGGTTCTAGTAGAACAAGGGTGCTCATCATATAGTAATAAAGTCAGCCACGTGAGAAACAAAAGGTCAATCACGCTTATTGTGATATTGTACGTGGACTCGAACCCATGACCATAAACCTGTCAGTAGAGGTCTCAGCACGTCACCTGCACGGAATACACGCGCCGCTGACCCAATGTTGGACTGATGTTCGGCCAGTGTCGCAGACGCTGATGTAACTTTCTAGGCCAACACTGGGTGAACGTATTGTCGCTGTTCACACGTCACTGTTCTCGCTCGGCCATGCACGCCCGTGCAATTATCACTACGCTGATTAGTCGTTTAATTTTTAAACACCCGTGTCGCTTTTAAGCACAACAGACATATTTTAGGCCTTTTCCTGCTGAGTGGTCTAATTTAAATTTTAAATTTTCAGCCACTTGAAGCTGTGTCTCGCTACCGCGACCCACAACTTTAAGTGGCTGAAAACTACTAATATTTGTTTAATTTGAGAACATTTTTTTTGGAAATCTTGATGTTTGAACACCCATTTCGCTCCCAATAACTGGGATTTAATCGGCTGATAAAATGGATTAAAAACGACTAAACTCGTGCTTAGAATAGCGCCTAAAGGTTTAACCATTTAAGCGCTGGCACCGTCTGTAAACGTCAGATTCTAACGTATAAAGAAGGTCCCCGTACTGAAAGAGTTAAACTATTTAATATGGGCGTAGATCCATACCATAGGTATTCAAATATTTATGATGATTTCAAATTGAAAAAAAAACCTTTGGACTCCATGGTCTATAAAAACATATTCAGCGTTATAAGGGTTAAATAAAAATGACTGAATATAAAAAGACATAATCCACGAATGATATTTTCAGCTTTTTGTTAATGATATTACTGTATAGATCTGGTAATATTCGCGAGGTTTTAATTTTCGCGAAAAGGACAAATTCGCGAATTCAAGAATCTCACGAAAAAGATAATTATAATAGCGCTACTAAAGAAAAATGTAAAATCGCGAATTTTAAATTTCGTGAAAAGTCTCAAAATAAAAATATTCGCGAAAATTTAAACACGCGAAAACTACCACATCTACAGTATACTAAATGAAATTGATGGGGTTTTAGGCCACCTCTGGGGCGGGGGCCCTAGGGTAGTGGTTAGCACCGCTGCCTTTCACACAGGAGTTCGGGGTTCGGTTCCCGGTCTCGGTGGTTTGAAAGAAACAAAAATGTTTCTTCCCCATCCACGTGTGAAAGTCAGTATTGTGGGGAGCCTCCGTGACCGAGAGGTAGCCTGCTCGGCCTCAAACCGCCAAGACTCGAATTTCGAATCCTGTGTCTGGAGGACAGTGTCATCTCACCATCCTCAAGAGGTTCTCCTGGCCCAGTTTAGCCTATATGTGCACAAAGGTGGCCTAAAGCCCGATTCATTTGATTTTTTAGGCCATCTCTGTGCACATTAAACTGGGCCAGGAGAAGGTATAGTCATTGAACTGCTGAGGATCGTATCGCTTGAAAAAAGTTTCAGGCTGAACAAGGGAGCACTGATATTATAAAAAATGTTTATGATCTATAGATGATCAGTTAATCAAATAATTACATTTAGGAGATTTGTCTATTTGTCGTAAATATAACTATTTTTTCGTCATTTGAAGCTGGAAATTGCGTCAGCAATTCCAGCTTCAAATGACGAAAAAAGTGACAAATAGTTCAGTAGGGCAACAACGGTTAATACAATATCTATTACACCAAGTAAAATATATCTGATTGTTCAACAAGTCTGGGAGTAGCCTTTCTCAACATGAACGGATGCTATTCTTCCTCTGTGAAAATTTTCTTGGATCATTGTTTTATATTTCGCCAACATCCAGGAAAATTTGATGGAGTTTTGTTGTGTATTTTCGAAGTTACACCAATTGGCAAGCAATACAATTCTCGTTTCGCGCTAGTGGTAAAATGAGACCTGTTATTTATATATTTTATTGCATGTTAAATGGACTAAATTCGAATACAAAAGAAAATTCCACCAAATATTCAGGAGAAAAAATTAGGACAACAAATACCATTCGAGCAAAATTAAAGAGAGGCTACTCCCCTGTTGATAAGATACGTCTCTCCAACATTGGTTCCATGCCAGGTCAACGTCTGCGACGTTAGCCATCATTGACCCAACATTAGCTCCATGGATCCCAGCATGTGGTGAAACATGCTGTAGTATTGCCCAATTGTTGGGCCAACGTGATAGATGATGGGCCGTCATCAGGCCAACATTGGATCTGCGTCTTGTGTCTGGTGGAATGCTGAATTATGTCAGGTGTGAGGTTGCGTTTTTATGACGTTTTATTAAAAAGTGCGAGTCATCTATAATTTAGCACTAACCCTGCAGCAAACACAAAAGATTGTATACCATTAATAGTTGGCTGTCCAACATTGTATAAATGCTATACATATGTTTTGTGTTTGCTGGGAAATACTCTCGCTGAACATCCAGTATCAATACACAAACAATCTTGGGACTCACACTGTATTTTATCATTCTAGAACATCACTTTTAACGCTCTTTGTAATTGATAGATTTTTTATAAGGTGATATAAGTTTGCGGTTTACAATCATTAATTCTGTATATTCGAAGTGATTAATGATTATGACTTGATAATTGCCAGTTATGGATTCATTCATTCATTCATTCATTCATTCATTCATTCATTCATTCATTCATTCATTCATTCATTCATTCATTCATTCATTCATTCATTCATTCATTCATTCATTCATTCATCCATTCATTCATTCATTCATTCATTCATTTATTCATTCATTCATTCATTCATTCATTGGTACCTGCAATTACTGCAGCAGTCTCCAGTGCAAAAAGGTATCATTGGATAAGAAAATGAATAAAAAAAACATTATATATGACCAAGAACTGTGTACTGCTGCTGAGTAGATTTTAACTCTGCTTCACGTGCTGTAGCCAATGTTGTTGTCATGGTAGCGTTTTATAATTATACATTGTTATGCACTTCCACCCATTCCAGACATTACTATCCACAGAACACCATAACACTCAAATAAACGGTGCCTTATTAGCATTAACGACTCTTACTTTATCCATTGTCAAGATCAGCCTGAATCACTAAATATATTCCTCCACGACGCGTCACATAACAAATACACGATTCAAGGCATTGCTGATAAGATGTATTGATATTAATAAAACACCTGAACTACAAAATGCAGATACTACTCAGATAAATCTACAAGTTGTCGAACAAGAAGAAAGTGATTTCGCCATGTAGCCGTTATCGTCATTGCCATGGGGATGCTCAGGGTGCCATGGTAACGTCACAGGGGTGAATAGTAATGTGTGACTAATTGTCAGATAATGGGCTGAAATGTAGGGTTTGTTTAATGATGTGTAGAACAGGTGATGAATAATTGTGTTTAGAGGCAGACGTCTGCATGTACAGCAAACGCTAGACAGTGAACCAATGTTGGTTTAATGTTGGACCAGCGTCGCAGACGATGGGCCAACATTAAATCAACATTGGGTTAATGCCTCATGTCTTCTGGGAGACGTCTACATGTACAGCAAACGTTAGACATATACCCAATGTTGGGTCAATGCTGGGCCAGCACTGGGGGAATTGGCTTGTGTGTTGTATTCTCCCAACAAGCAAGAAGCGTTCACCCAATGCTGGTTTAAGGTTGGCATAATGGCTACGGTGTTGGCTCAACACTAACCCTTTCAGCTCGGAGACAGATTTTAGACGTTAGAATCTGACGTCAATAGGCGTCAGCTTCTGATGGCTAAAGTCAATCCCCCCGCTGAAAGAGTAATATATATAATGGCCGTAGAGCCATAACATATAGGTATTCAAATGAATCAGAAAGAGTTAACTAAGACATTTATGATTATTTTAAATTGAAAATAAAACATTTGCCATCCATGTTTTTTACAAAAAATATTTCTGCGCTCTAAGGGTTAAAACACCGACGGGCAGCGTGCTTTTGTTTTCTGGGCTGGTGACAGCTGAGGTATGTATGGATGACTGGCGTTATGGACCATTAGGTACATAAATCAACCAAATAACAAGACAAGATAAAAACAAAGACCTATCACCTGCACTGACAGAGGAATGAAAGGGGCTTCAGGCCATCTTTTAGTACATATAGGCTAAACTGGGCCATGGAGACCTCCTGGTGATGGTAAGATGAAAGAGATGACACTGCCCTCCAGACACAGGATTTTGAAATTCGAGCCCTGTGGATCTGAGGCCGAGCAAGCTACTTCTCGATCACGGAGGTTTCAACTGACAGAGGAAGCAGCTATTATAACCAGTGACATCCAGGTTTCAAAGAAACGAAAGTTTCTTCCTTGCTCACTGGTAAAAAATCAATATGATGGGCAACCTCCATGACAGTAGGTAAAGTGCTCGGTCTCAGATCGCTCGAGGTGGCCTAAAACCCCAATTCGTTCATTTATTTAAAACCCTTTCAAGCCTGAATTTATCATTGTCATCTTCATCTACTGCTATCGCGATTCTCGACTTGTAGTGGATGAAGATGATTTGATGTGTTTTAAAAATTAAAGAAAATTGTCATGCATTGGTAACCAGTTTCATGGAAATTGTCTTTATAAAACCCTTAGCTGTTGGAAAATTAAGTGTGTTTACAGCGATGTAAAATGATGCTTTAATCGTGAGGACTTGAAGGGTTGATCATTGACGCATTCATGGTGATTTAATGTTGGTCTAGCGTCGAAACAACATTAAAGACACTTTCTGTTCTTGCTGTTTGATATCAAAGTACGTAGAGTTTGTCTGTTTACCCGCACGACCCACAAGCTAATAACAAACTCGGTGTCATAGGTCAATTTATTATTCTAATTTAATTATTTGTATCAGTTTTTTCACTTCTGTAATTGATGTAAATTATACAGTTATATAATTAATGAAAAAATGACAGTTACATCGATTCATCAATGCATAGAGATAATAAAGGTCTCTACTATCTCCATGATCAAAGTAAAACAGAGTGACATCAAAGACTTTCAATATATTATCATTGGTTGGATATCGACCCTAAGAACGCTTAAATTTTTAAGTATAAACCATGGAAACAAAAGGGTTTTTACAATTCAAAATCATCATCAATGTCCTAGCTAAATCTTTCCGCTTCATTTGAATACCTATGTTATGGGTCTACGGTCTTTACAAATACAGTAGTTTACTCTTTTTAGTGCGGAGATACATTTCAGACGCCAGAATCTAAAGTCGTCAGACGTTGACGTCTGAATAGAAGACGGTGCATTACAGTTGCTGATTAGATAACATTTAACGATGTCATGTATTATTTTATATATTTTGTTGTAGTAAAACCCATCAGCATTCAAATTCAAAGCGTAATAAACAAAATTTCAAAATTTCGCAAATTGCATGAGGATTATTTTAAACGTATAAAAAAACAAAATGTAAAATTAGTTTTAATTGTTTAATATTGTATATCCAGTGTTATACATATAGTCCCACTTTTCTCTAATTCTTAGAAAACACCTGCACTTGTCCAGAAATGGTGATGATTCGTGAAATCGCACCATCATATACTGTGAACTTTATTGTGTTACTTCAACACAATGTAGGCGTATGTATAATTCGATGTAGTGTTTAAAAACTTTACTGTCACACAATATTCCAGGATATTTTCCATGTATTAGATTATTCAAACTATATATTTCTTTTAATTATTTAAAGCAGTTAATACTTGTAAATAAGTTTATACCATTGTTTATTTACATATATTTACATATTTACATTTATATACATATACATCCACCTGTGTTGTGTGCTAGTTAATTGATTACATTATTTTAGCACAAATCATTCTAAAACTGCATGAGCTAATTTATAGGTATTAGTAATTATATTTCAATTAATTATGCAGCATGGCTTTACCACCAACGACGTGAGCATGCTGGCAGGTTATCACTTTATATAGTTAATTTCAATAGGATCGTCAAGTGATCATGGGAACCACCACCATAACAATGGCGGCCATAATGACGTCACGAGGTCAGCACGTGATGGGCACGTGACCAACAATGGCTGCCACAGTGACGTCACGTGACCCGCCCGAGGGTTGTTTTTCAATGTCAAATCACCCACATGTTGTTCATCACAGGGAACGAAAACTTCTCAATATTATAATCCAATTTGAAAAGCGCGCCACATTCCTGCGTGTGTCATGCTGATTAACAAAAGTACTGCTCTACTAAACCAGAAAGCCGTAACTGTTGACTTCGATAGTAAATAGTTACTGCCTATTTTGATTTCCCTGTCATATATGCCACAGGTTTAACCCTTAAAGCGCTGAAATATTTTTGTATAAACCATGGAGACCAAAAGTTTTCTTTTTAATTTAAAATCATCATAATAGACTCTTTCTGCTTCGTTTAAATACCTATTTTATGAGTCTACCCCCATTATAAATATTTCGCTCTTTCAGTGCAGGGGAGATTGGAATCTGTCGTCTACAGACGTCAGATCCTGATGTCCAAAGTCGGTCCCCGCACTGAAAGGGTTAAATTTGACATAATTTTTGACAAATCTATCTAGTGACATCCGGTGACATGTGAGTGCGCTTTCCACTTTGCTGTTTTTTCTGTCGACCACCAGATGGCGTACGCCGCTGACACATGACAACATTATTATATTCATCATCGTTTTTTGTCAAACATATTCACAGAAAAGTTTATATCTGATATCGGTATCAGCCCATATCGCACTCTCGGCATAGTTTCAACTACAATGTATGAACTATAATGTTCGAACTAAAACAATATAGTTATGTCATCAGGTCATGTGTGACTTGGTCGAGTCAGAAAATACAAACGCTGTACATTTGTCGTGCGATATGGGAAAATACAGCACATGTACAATGAAGAAGGTGTGAGCCTTTAGGCGAACACCTTATTCATTGTAGATGTATATATATCCCAATAACATAGGCATGTAAATGAAGCGGAACAAGCTTATCAGACACTTATGATGATTTCAAATTAAATAAAAAGCATTTGGTATCTTTGTTAATATACAAATATTTCATCGCTTTTAGTTGTTTGGAGGTATTCCACGTTGTAGGCCTACGCCATGACATTCTACACACAACTACGACTTTGACGCGACCATATGGCTAAGGGTCAGAGTTGGAAAGCAGAGCAAAAACTCTGTTTTTATGCTGGGAGCCAGTGTACCCTGAGTTCGACAATTTCATGACAATTTGAGGGTAACCCCATTCAAATGTTAAATTCACATATAAAGACGGGCTTTTAAATCCCCACGTTATGCATTTTTCCAATCAGATGTAAAACTGTCTTTATAGATTTTTAGGGCACAACTTTACGAATGGCAATGATTACAGACTATTGCACAAAGAGTCTGTAATCACGGGCGATTGTACGCCATGGCATTCTGCACACCGCTACACATGGTAGTGTCTCTCAGTGTTCAAACATCAGGTGCATACATATTGAACCTGTTTTTTTCTCATTGTGGGAACATCTAGGCTGTGCACCAAAACATTCTACACACCGTAACACAATGATATACACCTGGTAGAGTCTCAGTGTTGTTTAAACATCACTCTATACCCAGCAAGCACGAAACACCGACCCGGTGTTGGTCCAATGCTGGGGCAGCGTCACGACGCTGGCCCAGCATTGAACCAACATTGAATCGATGTCTCGTTCACTTGGTTATAAACTGTCACAGATGGTACACCGTTACACCTGCTTGAACCTTGACCCCGCCCAGCGCCAGTCCTCAGAGTGCGCCCAATGTTTCATTCAGCCCGCCATTCCCTACATCTATTTTACAAGTGTTTGTTTGGTCCCCTGCTCTGAATGGAAACTGTAGGGAAGACCCCGAATTCATGTTAGAGTGAATAAATAATAATATTTGTTATAATTATACCATTCTTATCTGACAATAATTAAACAACACTTTTCTTGAAAACCCTTAAATTGCTAAGTTAAATCATTTAAATTTTCACTCCCGTGTAGTTGCGTTTTGTTGTCATGACCAACAACTTCAATTTCAAGTGGCAAGAAATATTTATATTTGCAAATCTTTATGTTCGAACACTCATTCAATTCCCTATGACAATGATTTAACCTGCTTATAAAACAACATTAAAAGCGACAGTAGTCGTGCTTGGAGGTATAAAGATTAACATTACCTTGGGACAAGATATCACGAACCCAAACAAATAGGATAGCCTACCTTTAACCAGGGTTGGTTTAATGTTGGGCCACCGTCTGTGTATGTTTTATCCTCTCGGCTACAAGCAGAATGAGAACAAACCCCCAAATTCATGTTAGAGTGACGAAATTGTAGTGTTTACTATACCATACTCACGTGACAATAGTTAAATAACGCTCTGTTTATTACCATTTATTACCCTCACAAAAAATACCGAGACACTCAGAAACAAACAGGATCCATTCACCCAATGCTGGTTTAATGTTGGGCCATTAAACCAGCATGAGTGAGTGCATGTATGGCGATGGGTAGGAGAACCTGCATGGGGGTCATAGGTCAAGGTGAATGAGACAGGTTAATGCAGATAGCTCTCAAACGATCAGGATAACAAAGAACACGAAGCACGAGAGGACAGCCATCTGATACAGTGATAACAGTTAAATAATCTACTGCTGATTAGAACCGTTGTCCTCATAACAAATATATTAACCCTCAGGGGTCTTGTCAAGTTTTAAAAATCCATCCAGAAATCCGAGAAAAACTCGGATTGGCCAGACCCCACCCACATACCCCCTATCCAATTTTTTTTTGAATCATGTACAAAAAAAACACAAAAAAGCACAAAATTAGCACAAAAAAAAATCCGAGTTGGGGAATGAAATGAAATGAAACGGGCTTTAGGCCACCTTTGTACACATATATTTATCGGATTTTTAATTTTTTTTTAACTTGACAAACCCCCTTAGTTAGTTAACTCGCTAATCTTGACAATAGTCGCTTTGCATTTTTTTACTGATCAGATCACTCTGATTGGGAATGAAATGAGCGTTTAAACATATAAAATTAGAAATGTTTGCTGTCAAATTAAACAAATATGGGTAATTTTAACACACTTGAAGTAGCGGTAGCGAGACACAATTTCAAGTGTGTTAAAATAAAAATAAGTTAACTTAGTGGGATAAGGGCTGAGGCTACCACCATTTAAAATACACTTTCTTCAAGCCGCTTATTTTTAAACTTAAAGCGCTAAATTAATTAATTGAAATGTTCACCCCCTTGAAGTTGTGTCTCGCTACCGCGACACACAACTTCTAGTCGGTAAAAATAATTGAATATACACGATTTGTACTAAAATATATGTCAATAGCAAATTTTAACCCTTAAAACGATGAATTATTATTCTATAAACCATGGAGAACAAAGTTTTTTTTCGATTTGAGATCATCATAATTGGCTTATATAGGCATATAGTTAGCTCTTTTTGCTTCATTTGAATAATTATGCTATGGGTCTACGTCTGATAGAAATATTTTATTTCTTCGGTGCGGGGATCGACTTTATACGTCACAATGTGACGTCTACAGACGTCAGATTCTGACATAAAAAAAGGCTCTCGCACTGAAAGGGTTAATTAACCATAAGCATATATTATGGCTACCACCATTTGAAGCACACTTTTATCGAGCCGCTAATTCCTAATTAACGAACCCTTTTCAAACAAGCGTGATAATAATTTATTTTAAATCGTCCAATTAACACTTTAACCCTTCCAGTGCGGGGACAGACTTTAGACGTCGGAATCTGACGTCTATAAATTTCAGATTCTGACGACTAAAGTCGATCCCCGCACTGAAAGAGTAAAATATTTCTAATGGCCGTAGACCCATAACATAGGTGTTCAAATGATGAGGAAAGAGCTAACTAAGTTGATTTCAAAGTGAAAAAAACACGTTTTTCTCCATGGTTTATACAAAACTATTTCAGCGCTTTAAAAGTTAAAACATATTCTGGAGATAAACGGATAGAGCCTGCATCAGGGCCCGTAGTCTCGTACAAGTTACCATATATCGTAGGCTTCGGATTGGTACGAGAATTCGGGCCCTGGGGCGCATATTACAAAGAATCCTAACTTTGATCCTATCTCAACTTTCTCTCATTTCCATATAAAAAGTTAGGATTAATCCTAACTTTAACGCCTGGGGCGCATATTACAAAGAATCCTAACTTTGATCCTATCCCAACTTTCTCTCATTTCCATATAAAAAGTTAGGATTAATCCTAACTTTTTATATGGAAATGAGAGAAAGTTGAGATAGGATCAAAGTTAGGATTCTTTGTAATATGCGCCCCTGATCAGAGGGTTTACTTTGAATTTTCAGAAGTGCTAGTTGAGACCTATAATTATCTAACATAATTAATTAAAAAACCTTTGTTAGCAATTTGTCCAGTTATCAGTGGAAATCGTTTAAAAATTCAAAATGACATGAAGCCAGAATTGTTTTTAAAGTATATTCTATCATAATTATAATATTCAACGTTTGAATAACAGCTATAACTGATTCTTCAAACACTGTCTGAATGTTTGTTGTGCATAACGGTGCCTTATTTTTCCTTTAATTCTCAGTAACATCCCAAGCATCACGTATTGTCAACATACCCACCACCCAAAAATCAAAACGCCAACAATCAACCCGCATGGTAGGGTGGCTTTGGGTGTTTTGTTTCGGGGTTTTCAACATAAAAATGTGTTTCACAACGGGTTAGGTATAATGTGGTTAAGAAATATACCACGTGAAGACGAGATAAGTTTAGATTATTAAAATATGATCTCATTGTTGTACCCAATGTTAACTCTTTAAATGTGGGGGCTGACATTAAACGGAATCTGACGTCAATAGACGTCAGATTCTGACTGACGCAAGAGTTAAGCCTATGTTGTGTGGAATCAAGTAATTTCGTGATCAGCTAAACAGCTAAAAGGTCAATTACAGTCATTGCATGCGTGTTTCCTCTCTGTACATGTGTGCCCCTCTGGCGACCAGTGTGAATACTAATCATTCTATTTTCACCTGTTTTCACCTGCTGTAGCGGTGTAATTACGTTCTTAGGTAATTATAGTCAGTTACGGTGGCACAGACCAGCCTCAGTGTTATGCTGGAAGTTTTATGTCTATATGATGTAATGTATATAAGCCATGTGAATTGATATTTCAATATGTATATATTGTATTTTATACGTATATAATATGCATAATATTACTTTTTCTAACGTATTTAACCGTAATTTTTTATATACAACCATGGAGACCAAAGCTGTTTTTGTCAGTTTTAAATCATCATTAAATAAATGTCTTAGTAAGCTCTTCCAGCCGCTTCATTTGAATACCTATATGGTCTGGGCCTAAGTCCATTTTAAATATTTTACTCTTTCAGTGCGGGGATCGACATTAAACGTCAGAATGCAATTCGAAATTAGATTACAAACAAACTGTGGCAGAATATAAATCTGTGTCAAACGGAATATATTAAAGCGAATTTGATTTTAGTCAAATAATTTAAATGAGAGTGAATGTAATTTGTTTTACGTTGCTTTCTGCATTTCGAATTACATAAAGTGCTTAAAAAAAATTGAAAATATCACGTCTCCCCTTAGTTTAATTAAACCAGGAAAAGGTGCGATATTTCCAACGTTCCAAAATACCCTTGTTATCGAACGGCTTGACAGTATCGATATTTTCAAATACAGTGTAAATAAAATAATAATAATTATATTAGTAGCTGCTAGATGTCAATAATAATTATTACTTTTACAGTAATTTATTATAATGTACTATAATTCTATATCATTATATTGGTACTATATGTCTGCTTAAATTTAAATCGATAAACGTGAACATCCCAAATTCAATTAAGACAGCAATTCAATGGACATATTTCTATGTATTTCTTAGCATTTCCTATAAATTTGCACTTGCTATTTAAATCTGTTTTAATTTTGTCCCTAAATGTTCGCTTGAGAAGAGTATTTGCTGTTTTGTCCAGTTAGAGATAATATTTTATGCAAACAAAAGTGAAAGAGGAACAGGAAGCTTCCCCCTACAGTGAGAGCGGAGACCTCCCACAGCTCCCAGTCCATAACCTTAATATGAGGATAGACTGCAGAGGGGGTTTACCTCAAGGGTACTTACTTTCACCCACTTATTCCCCCTCTGGGGTCCCACAGCTGTAATAAAAATATTGTAAACATTTTATTAAAATCGAACATGGTTTTTTAGTGACTAAAATGACATTTATAATGTTATTGTTATGATCCACTCTCTAATTATATATCCAATGTATTTAAATATTACCAGCTCAAGCTCTCAGATTGTACCGTTTTCGTCCTAATTGCACGCATGGTATTCATTATAATCCCTGATTACACTAAACTAAAGTAGTCAGATTCTGACGTCTAAATCCGGTCCCCGCACTGAAAAATGAGAAAAATCATAATGGCCGTAGACCCATAAAACATAGGTATTCAAATGAAGCAGAAAGAGCTAACTACGTCATTTCCGATGATTTCAAATCAAAAGAAATTCTTTGGTCTCTCGGTTTGCATAAAAATATTTTAGCGCTTCAACCCTTTGAAGCCTGAGTTTACCATTGTCATTTTCAACCACTACAAAGCCGCGAATTGCTGTCGCAATTCTCGACTTGTAGTGGATGAAGATGATTTGATGTGGTTTAAAAATTAAAGTAAATTCCCATGTATTGGTAAACCAATTTCATGAAAAATTTCATTCTAAAACCCTCAGTTCTGGGAAATTAAATATGTTCACAGTGATTTAAAACGATGCTTTAATGCATCGTGGGGCTTAAAGAGTTGGGTTAAGTCTAATCCCCGGTTATACTGAAGTAGTGAGTTGAGAGTGCTTTGAGAGAGCTAGATAGATCAGTACACACGTGACAGGTTCTCAACCAATAATCACTAGGTGAGAGTATAATACTCACGTAGTGAGTAATGGTGGAGAGCCATCAAACCGGAAATCAGGTGCTCAATCAACAATCAAAAGAGGGCAGTTGAGAGCGCTGAGTTTAAAAAATCACTACGGCTGCGGAATATTATAATTAACAACCCAGTGGCGGATGAAGAAGAGCTGGGATCAGGGGGGTTATGATCCTCCCTTGCTAAAACTAAATGGCATCAAAGTTAAAGAAAATTTGCCAAAAAGATTGAAATTTGACACTCTAAGTTTACCAGGGTAGTGTCTAAACTTGCACACCAAATGTACTAGGGTAGTGCCTAAACCTGAGGCACTATACCTTACTTAATTTAGAGTGTCAAACCCCAATCTGTATGGCTGAGAAGACTATAGAAAAAAAGATTGATTGATACTTTCGCATACTTGCTCTTTTGCAGATTACACTATGCAATAATGTTTTTGAAGACGAATTGAGGAATGGTATTTATTTCTCAACATACTTTTTCAAAACAATATATAACATTCAATATGGTTTGATAATCTGATCCAATAGTAAGTATAGTTTTTCTCTTCTAATGAGTTTGCCAGAAATTAAATACAAACATCTTTACGCATCGTCTTTCTTTATCGGAACCCATATTGACCAAATTAAAAAATGAATTCTGAAGGTGATTAACTTTTATCAGTAATTACAATAAAAAGTGTTGATTGGGCATGCACCTGCTTCACCGCGTTCTAGTATGTTTTCATTATCTATTGACCACCTGGATTTCTATGGGATTGTCTCTAGCTAACGTTTGCTTGTCTATCAAACTCTCCTGTAGAACTCTGAACTCTCCTCTTTTGATTGTTGATTGAGCACCTGATTTATGTGTGCTGGTCTATACCTCACATATACTCACGTACGTGTCTATGAAACTCTCTTGTAGCTCTCACTTCTCTCTCCCCTTTTGATTGAGCACCCTATTTCCTGTGTGAGTCTATATAGCTCTCACACAGTGAGTATTGACAGAGAACCTGTCACGTGTCTACTCATCTATCCAGCTCTCCTACAGCACTCTCAACTCACAACTCAATCATTACAACGCTAAAATATATTTGTATGAACCATGGAGACCAAAAGTTTTTTTTCCATTTGAAGTCATTATAAATACCTTAGTTAGCTCTTTCCGCTTTATTTGAATACATATGTTATGGGTCTACGGCCATTATAAAATTTCTAATTATTTCTGTGCGGGGATCGACTATAGACGTCAGAATGTGACGTAGATTCTGAGGTGTAAAGCTGGCCCCGCACTGAAAGGGTTGCAGCGTGTATTAGTGTGATCAGAGATTAAAATTAATCCCGTACATGGCTCCGTGCAAAGCCAAAAGGAAGTAACTGCTTACTTTTCAAGTAAGTTGTAACTTTATTTTAGTTCTGAAAAGCTGTATGACATTAGATAGGAGAAGGTTAGATTCTGAGAAGTGGATATGCTAGTATTTGAATACACCGGATCTTTAATTATAGTTAATCATACCATGTTATATCTAAGTTTAGTGGTCATTACTAGAGTTTTCGTCAGCATAGCAACATACATTCGGAGAAAATGTTTATGATATTCAAGCCTTGTGATGCTAATACCCGTTTAGACAGTCTGTGCTACTAATACCCGTACTCACCCTTTCAAACAAAATAAAATTCTATTGAAAATGATAAACCGCATAGATAAGAAGGGTATCCCCCCTGCCCTGGGCGAGGGGGAATACCCTTCCTATCTATGCCATTTCAAGTATGATTCAAACCACATATAATGCCATTGAAAACGATAAAATTGTTTTATGATACAGTAAATCAAATAATTCAATTTGCGATATGTCTATATGTCTATTTCTGTTTAAAATTTATATATTTTCATTATGTGAACCTGGAAATTGCGCTAACAATTCCGGCTTCAAATGAAAAATAATAATAAAAATATTGAGCAGAAAAAGGATTGAACTATGGTTGTGTGACCATATAAAGTGAACAAGAGGGGTGAAAGTAAGTACCCTTGAGGTAAACCCCTCTACAGTCCAACTCAGATTCTGACAGTAAGCGGTGCTGATTAGGATGGTTTAGGTGGGAAGTCATTTAGTATCGTCTGATTGTAGGTTTGTGAATATCATATACTCCAAGTTGATTCTATTGATATGGGTAGCCTGGAAATATGTTATAATTATCTAGTGTAGATTTTGTCTGACATCTGCATGATTAATCCATGAAATATAACAGAAAACTATAGCAGGTTTTCCCGTCAACAGTATACCACAGCATTGATATGGTTAATCCTCATAGCGCGGGGATCAACCTTAGACCTCAGAATCTGACCTCCATAGATTCTGAAGTCTAAAGTCGATCCCCGCACTGTAAGAGTAAACATATCTATAATGGCCACACACCCATAACATAGGTATTCAAATGTATCAGAAACAGTTAACGAAGACATTTATGATTATTTCAAATTAAAAAACCCTTTGATTTTCATGGTTTATACAAAAATAATTCAGCTCTTTAATGGGGTACCTCAGCATAGATAGGGTAGACCTCAGAAATGTCAACGCATGTTTATTCACTGATACCAGAATTCCCACCTATCAGTGAAAAGATACCATTTATTATGATATATATCAAAACGAAAGCTTAAACCATCCTCATTTTGAGTTATATATAGTTGTTTGTGAAATAATTTTAATCCTAAATCTACACTATTTGGCATGTAGACTCCACTTGTGGATAAAGGGTTATCCTAAATATACTCTATTCCGCATGTTGGTTTCACTGGTGCATAAAGGGTTAAATATCCCCTATCCCGCATGTATGCGCCACTGGTACATAAGGGGTTAAGGACTGGGAGCTGTGGGAGGTCTCAGCTCTCACTGTAGGGGAAGCTTCCTGTTCCTCTCTCACTTTGTTTGTCTAAAACATTATCTCTAACTGGACAAAACAACAAATACTCTCCTCAAGAGAAGAGCCTTAGAAGAACTTTAAATGAGAAGTGAAAATTATGTGAAGTGCTATGAAGTGTGATTTAGATCTTAATTGAATTTGAAATATTCACGTGAATGATTAAAGAAATACCATATATAGTCCATTAGAATAGTAATAGTAGCATGATATGCGGTTGCTAAATATGTCAGTTTGTAATGTATGGTACTTTATGTGCATATCATTTTTATGCGCATGACATTTTAAAAATGAGTAGCTCTGTTGATGGCATTCCGCATGTAATGACATCACTTGTACTCCTATCAGGGCCCGTATTCGCGTACAAGTTACGATATATCGTAGGCTTCGGATTGGTCGAGATAGACATCTCGACCAATCCCAAGCCTGCGATATATCGTAACTTGTACAAGAACACGGGCCATGGTTACCATCGTGAGCTTGTGGATGCCACCACAACTGACTATAATTAGCTATGAACGTAATTACACCATCACAGCAGGTGAAAACATGTAAAAATGGAATAATTATTGTTCACACTGGTCGCTGGAGGCTGTACTGAAGGAAACACAAAATTAACATTACGCTATAATGACTAGTGAGCTTCTTACAAAATAGCATCATGCGGATGTATTATTATGGTCTAACTCAACTGCCATCACTCTGTGATGCAGAGCTTTGCCTTGCTGGAAGACGAATGGGTGCTAACTGTCCCCAAACATGTTTTACTTACTTACAAAACCAGTAGTTCAACGGTGAATATATAGTTGATTGTGCATAAATTGTTTTGGTGTCAACAAACTTTTGTCCACTGCGTGTGTATGTAACTGTACAACATGAAATTAAAAGTTTAGAAATTGACTACAGTCAACACGAGAAACCGGTCCAACGCATTCAGGCGGTCCTAATGTAGGCCCATTGTGGAAATCTATACTACTGTCCCGACAAGAAATATTGACAGGATATTGCTTAAAGAATAGGCCAGCATCGCAGTTATCTATAATGAGATATTCTGCAATATTTGGAGAGAAATAATAATGGTAGATTTTGTGTTTGACGGCATTTATTGTACCGTCTGCTCAGCCCAGAAATACATCTTTTACTCACTTACTCATCAAGTCATTAGAAAATATTGCTGTGGTATTAAAGCTGAATGTCTTGAAAATGCTGTTAGAAAAGCAAAAGTATAACATAAGTTAAGGCGATTATTATATAAAACTAGTTTTTTACAAATGCATATTGATTGACCTTGTGGTTTGGTGGTTAAAGATTAAAGTAGCGGTCTTTGTGCCCATGCTAATTAACAAATGTGGACAACGGTTGGTGGTGGCAGGGCCTCTGCCATATCTCTACAAACTCAACCCAGCAAATAAAAGTGTTAGTCCAGTGCTGGGTAAATGTTGGGCCAGCGTCGTAGACGGTGGCCCAGCATTGAACCAACACTGGGTCAAGATCATGTCATTGAAAGTAAGATACGATCAACGTACCCCCCGCCTCAGACAGCCAGGGTTGGAATTTCGAATCCTGCAGTTTATGGAAGGCAGTGCCATCTCATAAATTTCACCATCCTCGGGAGGTTGTCCTGGCCCAGTTTAGCCTATGTATGAGCAAATGTGGCCTAAAATCTCATTCACCCATTCATTCCCGCTGAGACAGTTGACCCAGTAATTATTTTAATAGTTTTTATGATAATAGGAATGCACGCTGTTCACAAGCAGTCACGCAATGTATATCAGTGACACATCTAGAGATGGGTCATATTTGCCAGGGTGAAATTATATGTCAGGTGTTTCAAAAAGGGGGTGAAGATAATATCTATGAAACCGGAACCATCGGCCCAGCGGTGTTTCAATGGTGTAGATGTCGGCACGTTATTGAAACAACGGCGAGACAGCCAGCTGGCTATAGCTATAACACCAAACATGTTGAGACCACTTTGTAACCATCGTATTGAACAAGAAACATTACAAATTACATTACAATGACGTTTCTATAACGTACAAACATTGTTGACATTTTAAAATTATTTTTTAAATATTTTTTATTTTATTTTTTAATGATGTTGTCCAGCATTTATTAACAGTATTTTATACTAGTTTTATTAAATCCCACAAATTAATGTTTTATAACATTTGCGTACAACTTTTTTCAAAATGCTGTCCGCAATGTTTTGTGTTACTGTCTTGGATCGCCTCTTTTTTGCGTGGATCTGGTACATTGCAATGCATTTTATCTGTATCTACATCACCTTAAGAAAAGACCGACTAAATAAAGGCACACGGTCCACATGAAACAGAACCTGTGATGATACATATGTCACACCGGGTCGCATGCATGACTGATGATGCAGTCAGACGCTCTACCAATATAATGCGTCAATCCCCCTCTCTAACCTGTGTGAGGAAGGGCGTCAGTTAGCTTAAACCGATATGCAAACGGTGTTCATTTGAGTGCGGTATTGGAAAATACAGCACTCGTCCAAGGAATAAGGTGTGAGCCTTTAGGCGAACACCTTATTCCTTGGACATGTGCTGTATATTCCATACCGCTCGAAAATGAACACCGTTTGTATTTTCTCACAATTCTGTCCTAATATATTAACGGAGAAGTGTACGCTGACGCTGAGTCACCAGCATTCACTTGCAGTACAGCAAGTACGTATCTAGTACAGCGGAGTGCGGTATTGGCTGATACCGAAATTCTCATAGGGAAAACACAGCCAGTGTGAGAATGAATAGTCTGGTACTACGGGAGTTGATTGTTGGCGTTTTGTCTTGAGTGTTGTGGATGTTGACAGTACGTGATGCCTGGGACGTCACTGAGCTTTAACCCTATCAGCGCGGGACCGACTTTATACGTCAGAATCTGACGTCTTAGACGTCAGATTCTGACATATAAAGGCGAATCCCGCGCTGAAAGAGTAAAATATTTATAATTATAATTTATAATGACCGTAGATCCATAACACATAGGTATTCAAATAAAGCAGGAAGAGCTAACTAAGATATTTATGGCGATTTCAAATTGTAAAAAAAAAACATTTTAGCTCCATAGCCTATACAATAATATTTCAGCGCTTAAAGGGTTATAGAACAGTTGACCAGCCGCAAATAAGGTGCCGTTATGCACAAAAAATATACAGTGTTTGAAGAATATATATATATATAAATGGAATCCAAATATTATTAGTTTAATAATGAGGGAGAATACTTGAAATTTTATTTGGCTTCCTTTCATCAATATTTTTAAAGATTTGATCACCGTTTAAATAAATAATTATTAACCTAATCACGTGTGACAAACAACAATATCAGTTTTTTTCTGTGGGGATAATGATATTCCAGCAGGTTTAGCACATACTTATTAATATATATCGCATGTTTTATTTATTATTTTAACCCTTTAAGCGCTAAGTTAAATAATTTAAATGTGTATTCACTTGAAGTTGACTAAAACAATCAAAGTTCTGATTAGTTCTTAAAGGGTTTAACCCTTACAGCGCGGGGACCGACTTCAGTCGTCAGAATCTGACGTCTACAGACGTCAGATTCTCACGTCTAAAGTCTGTCCCTGCACTGTAAGAGTAAAAATATCTCTAATGGTCGTAGACCCCATAACACAGGTATTCAAATGAATCGGGAATAGCTAACTAAGACATTATTGGTGATTTCAAATTGAAAAATACCCTTTGGTCGCGATGTTTGTTACAAATTAATTCAGCGCTTTTTAAAAGGGTTAAAGGGTTTAAGGTGTTAGACTTGTATCGAACCCTCATTTCCCTCACTCATGTTTGTCGCTTCTTAAGTGATCCTGTTTCAGATTTTTCTGTATATCAAACACTACATTTAAAGGGACCCCTTGGGATGAGACATTTTCAATGTTGTCAATTTTGAAAATTTAACTTATATGAAGCCATATAGCCTACTGATCTTAACTAAAAATACAAAAAAGTCAAAAAACAATTTTAAAGCACCGAAAAAGAGTGAAATAGTTATATTTCCAGGTCGTATATTGCCATGTAAACAAAACAAGTCAGCAATATGCAGCACTTCATACCACATATTCCCACGTCTGGCCGAGGAGATCAAAGCAATTGCCGCTAATTGGTGTCTGATTGGTGTCTTATAGTCAGGACATGAGGTGATACACCTGCAACACTGATTATCTGCTCAACGCTGGGCCGACGGCATCAACATGTGGCCCAGTGCTGTAGGAACATTCAATCGTCCTTCAGCATGTGTTTAGGTATACAAAAAGTTTGTTTGGGTTTTAAGCGGTTTCATGGAAATATTAATAAGAAATATTTATAAAAATCTAAAAACTCTGAAAAAAATAAAATCATGATCTGGACGATACACTACTTCATTACAAAACTAAAAACAAAAATTGATGTTACCCCAAGGGGCTGCTTTAACCTCATACCCAATGAAATATATAGCTTCAATTTGAATTGACTCACACCACTGCGTGGTCGGAATGGTCGGAATTGCGGTAGCCTTACACGAGACGTTGACTGAACGTTAGTTTAAAACCCTTCAACCGCCAAATCAATCAATTTAAATTTTCAGTTACTTGAATTTGGGTCTCGCTAGCGCGATACACAGCTTCAGGTAGGTAATTTTATATTCATCTGTTGATGTCCTTGATTCACATGGCAATTTATTTCACAGAGTGGAAAAGGACGGGGCAAACAGTGCTAACGATGGTATGAAGAGGTGAATTGAAATTGGATTCTAGATCACAGGTGAGGATCAAGGAGTTGAAGGGTTATGATTCACTTGTACAGTGTAAACTATCCTACAAACTACGCATGGCAAACCTTTTTAAAACCTTTAAAGCGTGGAGATATTTCTGTATTAACATGATAAATGGATAAATGGGGACCAAAGAGTTTTTGTCGATTTGAAATCATCATAAAGATTTAAGTTTGCTCTTTCCGCTTCATTTGAATACCTATGTTATGGGGCTACAGCCATTAGAAATATTTTACCCTTTCAGTGCGGGATCGACTTGAGACGTCAGATTCTGACGTCTAAAGTCGATCCCCGCACTGTAAGAGTTGACATAGGTCAGCATCGCAAACGTTGGTCGAGCATTGAGTCGACATATTGTGTTCGTTGGGAAGATAGGTCAATTGAAGGTCCAGAAGTGGAGACATATGTGGCATCTAGTGGGCAAATAGAGACACTACTTGGCTGAAGTTTTGCTGCGGCCCATACATATATAGTGGAAATTAGAGACACCACTTGAAAGGGGTATATTGTTATCTGGATGGCTAAACCATGTCAAACATAAAACACCCTGAGATTTACAAAAGTAAATAACAGTTTTCGGCCAAGAAGGTCAATACATGTATTTAACCATCAACCCTCTTAACCCCCAGCCAATAACATCATTTTCACTCACATAATGATATCCGTCTCTTTTCATTTTATCCACATT